>VDFB02002958.1:0-40118 GCA_007258455.2 Sequoia sempervirens
TGCTAGCTCATGAGGGTCAAGTGATGAGCTAACCCCTAGTCACCCGATGTTGACTAAGGAGGGGACATTACAATCCGCCCTCCTCGAGATTGCTTGTCCTCAAGCAATCACAAAGCTAGATGTTGCATAATATCCTCATGCTCCCACGTAGCATCCTCAACCGGCAAATCCTTCCGCTTGACCAAATATTCCCTGATGACTCTACGCCGAAGATGTCTCTCTCTTGTCTCTAGAATAGCCTCGGGAACCAAAACCAATCTGCCCTAATCATCAAGGGGTGGAAGTGTAGTACTGTAATGTCCCCATTTTGGCCCTACGCTCTTTATTTGGATTTAGCCTATTTTCGGAAGTCCGTAGGCTAAGCTGAGGCAGAAAATTAGGGTTTCCTCTTTCAGATACTGCTCAGTTGACGTTCTGAGGTTGTTGTGCAAACTTACTATTTATAGCAGTTCGCTATTTTTAGCAAGTCTATCTTTTGGCAGTATCTATCTAGCAGCAATTCAATCCTTTGCAATTCAATGTTCAGTTTGGCTTTCTGTTGTTTTGATGTGAACTTACTATTTATAGCAGTTGGCTATTTTTAGTAAGTCTAAATTTGGCAGTAGGATCATCAGCAATTCAACTCAAGTCATCTTGCTATCCTTCAGTTTCAGTTTGGCTTTGGTTATTTCCATGGATTAAATTTTATAATTAGTCATTTTTATGTTTCTCAGTTGTACCCCCACGCCTAGGAATGATCACTTCATGTTGTTTTTAAAAGGGGGTCATTAAGGGGTCAATGGTGTTGCAAAGTGAAGTTGGATGCCTAAAAGAGGTTGATTAATATTTTATTATTTCAAAAAAAGTGAAATGCTTAAAGTGGCGTCCCTTTTGGAAGTTGAAGTGATTCAACTTCTTGGAATTTGAAGAGTCTCTTGTTGCTTCATTTGCCAATTGAAGCTTATATATTGCTGCTATTTTGAAGAGCTGATTATCTTTGGAAATATTGTAAAGTTATGCTGCTGGTTTGAAATCCAGAATCTGTCTAAGGGAAAGCTTAGCAATTTGACTCCATTCTTCGGGCCTGAAACTATGGTTCCCTAGATGGTGGATTGAGAGTGTGCTTCATCTAGAAGTGCACATTGAGTTTCAAAGTTGAAGATTTTGTAGTTTTTGATAATAATTTTCAGAATTGTGTTTGCTAGTCATATCATGGTTGAAGGAGGTTTTCATTAATAGCTTTTTGTATGATTTTTATGTGCTTCTGGGTATTGAAGAAATTGATTCCTAGTACATGGGCACCTCTTCCCACAAAATATCAGAATTTAATTCGAAGAATTTTGAGAGTTTTTATCATTTTGGACTTGTTGGTTTGTCTACAGTTGAAAGTGTTTTTTGTTAACAGCTTTTTGAGCAAATTAAATATCATTCTGGGTATGTTTGCAAAGTGGTTCTAGACCCAAGGCGACCCCTTCCACAAGAGATTGGAATTTATTTCCAAGTCTTTGATTTTTTATTGCTAAATCGTCCTTCTCAAGAGTTGTACCATGTTGGGAGCATTGGGAATTGTGCAAGTAAATTAATGGTTTCTTTTTGAACCTGTTTCATCATCATGACATGGGCGCCAATCTTCCATAGGTTCATTGCAATTGATTTCACTCAATTTGGAGGTAAATTGATAAAGTTATGTGCATTTCATTGATGTACAGTTTGCTGGTCTGATTTTCTGTATTCTTTGTTTCTTATCAGACTTGTTAGTTTTGATATAATGCTGGTTTGAGCTTCATTTTTATATCATTATAGTATTGTAAGAGTTAGAGGAAGTGTTACTCTAACCATTGATTGATTTGGAAACATATCTTTCTTATTTGCAGTTGTTTAATTCATTGTAAAGCTGATTAGTAGTACTACTTGACTATTTATTTTATTGCTGCAATTAGTTTAAATTTCATACTCCATGGTAGTGGATTTGAGTTTAAATAATCATCTTTTTTAATTGTAAGTTTCCCCCCACTAAATAAGTGGTTGTGTGGATTGTATTTCCCCCACGTTAATAAGTGGAAGTGAGGATTTAAATGGCTGGCTTGCCGCCTTTAATAATGTAATAATCTCACCCACTGAATAAGTGGAGTATCCCCACTGCTTGTGGATGCCTGCATCAGCAGATGAATTGTAATTTTAGTTCAGTTTATTCCCAATGATCCTCTGACCATATGCTATCACCTCGCCCACATTGGGATCTTGGTGAACATTCTTGGTTAGAGTTACTTTCCATGCTGATTTGCATTTGGAGCTAACGCTAATCAGTGATTGGTTGCTGATTTGTGTGTTAAATTTTGGGAAAAAATTAAGAGGATTATTTCAGTGGTATGAGAGCAGAAGATCCTGCCATCCTGTGGATCAGTGCTTCATGTTTAGGCAGATGAGTGACAAAGATCTCCGGTACTACATCAAAAGTCGAAACAGATTCTAGTTCAGCTCCTTGTGGTATCCAAAAGTTGGCAGTTAAGCATGGCTAATGAAGAAGAGATGAAGTTGGCAGAGACTCTTTATGGTTGGAAAGAGACTTGGCAAAGAATTTCAGTCAAGAGAAAATGAAGAGAACATTCTTCATTTGTTAGAACAATGTTTGAGACAAGTGAAGCCATCACCTTCAGAGAAAATGGAGTTGGCACTAGCTCCTGCAGTGAATTCCTTGAATCAGCCCTATTGGTTGGGGCATCCTGATGAAGAAACCAAGCTGCTGATTTCTTCTTGTTTCATGGAGATAATAAAAATTGTAAATCCCCATTTGCCTTATGATGATGAAACTATGAAGATCATATTAAATATGATAGTGGAATGTTTTCAAGATTTGGATGAAACTGGTAGTAGCTTGTTTTCAAGAAGAGCTGTTGTTTTAGAAACATTTTCTGAAGTTGGTGCTTGCATCTTATTGATAGAATTGGAGATGGAGAATCAGATTTATCAATTGTTTAATTATCTTTTCACCTCGACCTGGAGTGAGCAAGAAGAGAGTATGCTTGCAGCTGTCATAAATGTTCTGGTCTCTACAATTAAAGAAGCTGATAGTCTTCCTGAAAGTGTCCAAACTCTTCTCTTGGATGCTTACAAACGTGAAGAGCAGATTTCTCCCACTGCTGATTTGTTAGTTAAATAAATTTTCAGTCAATGTGAAGATAAGTTGAAACCACTTTTGAAGAAGATTGTTGAAAATAAAGAGATTTTTGAAGCTGAAGAGGATGAAAGTTGGAATCCCTTTGAAGACATAGCAAAAGTTCAAGGGGTATCCATGAATTTGCACGTACCCAAGCATTATGTAGAAGAATGTAATGTATCAATGGCAGTCTTGAAGACTAGTGAGGTACTCTTGTTTTCTACAAAGGAGAACAGAGAGTTGACTAGTGTTAAGAAGCCTCATGTTGAAGATTCAAAGAAAGAACTTTTGGAAACAAAAGTTGAAGCAGAGATGCATGAAGAGGCCATAAGTGCAGATCCAAATGAAGGAGAAGTTCGGTTAGTTGAAAATATGTGTTCAATTAGCAATTTGCTTCTTCACAATTCCAGAGAATGTTGGTTTGAAAGTCAAGTCAAAGAGGAAGTTGAAGTCTCTTCCCACTTCAAAGCTGATTTGATTAATTCTTTTGAATCATGTGTAGAAGACAACATGGAAGGAGAAGCTTCTAGTAGTTATAAGGCAGATTTCTCTTCACCAGAAATCAAGCTAAGGCAAAAAACTAAGGAATTGGAAGGCACATGGATGGAATGATGAAGAGTGTTCATCACATGCGAGACAAGTTGAGGAGTACAACTCAAACCATTTTTGAAATATTTATCCATCAAAATTGTTCTACATCATCTCAGCCAGTATATAATGATTGCAGCTCAAGTTCACACATTGTTGATAATGGAATTCAAATTTTGTCAAATTTTGATAGAATTCATAGACATGTAGAACATTTGATTTATGATGTGCCTAGGGGAGAAGTTGTATGTTGCATTTCTATTGATGACATGAAGTCCATTAAATTTGCCTTGGAGGAAATTAAATCTAGTCTTTTGCACATCATTCGTGACAAAGACATAGTGGCCAATATTGCTGACAAGGCATTGGAGTGGCATGAGCTTACCAAAACAAAGTTGCAAGAAGTGCATGAGACTCTAATTGAAACATAGAATCAGATTTCTACTGTTCAATATTCATGGGAGCAAGAAAATAGAAAAAGAGCAGAGGAGCTTCAAGAAATTCTTGATGAGTTTGATCTCATACAAGAAACATATGATTTGGAATGCTGTCCTAAGAGACCAAAGCATTCAAATTCTCAAGCTTATCAAGCTTTTGACAATCTCTTGTATGAAGAAGGTGCTAGTAAGGTTTATGTAAATCCTCTTTTTGAAAATGATGAAGAAATTGCTTCAGAGATTACTGAAGAAGGGGATTTGAGTTTGTCTTCCAGCATTGGAGAGTTAATACGTGAGTTGCACGAAGTTGAATCTACTGCTGCTCCTAGTGCAACCATTCAACAAGAATTGGTAACTCTTGAAACACAAAGAAATGAAGGAATTCTTATTGTTCATCAACAAAGAGTTGATGGGTTTGTTGATGAAGGTTTAACTTATTTTTTGATGAGGATGCTTGTGAGGCTCATATCAGATTTTAGTTCATCACCATCTTCTCTTAGAGTGATAGATTTCAGAATTGTATTTGATGAAGGATTCATAGAATCTTTCCGGCAAGTCATAACACAAGATTCTGGATTTAATTTCTTCAATGAACAAAGGTTGGTTGAATACTTCTTGGGGTTTCAAGAAGTGGCAATGCAGATGGAACGAGCAAATCAGAGGATTCGTGTGAGAACAGTTCTCTGTTTGAGAAGTGGTTCTTCATGGCTGTTAGTTTGGGATCCCGGCATTACTTGGCAAAAGAGTAATATTGTAAATTTTATAGGGGATACACCAGCATATAATATTCAAAATGTGGTTGTGACCATTTGCTTATGTGTTGGGAAATGTTTTCAATTGAAAATCAGTAATTAGGATCTCAAATATTTTCTTATGAAAAATGGAATGCATAAAAAGAAGGTTGGATGGAGAGATAAGTGTCAAAAATTATGTTTTATGTTTGCTACTTCCTTCTTTCTATGTCATTGGTTCTTTATTTCTAATCATAAATTGGTGTTCTGGGAAGGAAATATGATTAGAAGTTGGTTTGTGGTGGCATGGGGTTTTTTGCTAAAGGTGTCACCAACTTGGTCCATGAGTAGTTATGCTCATTTTGATGGAAAATTCTTATGTTGCAGCTGCTGCTTGTCTTCTTGGATGCTGATTTTCCAAAAATCAGATCTCAAGATGATTATTTCAAACCTCTTAGGAAGCTGGTTACTTCATTTCCAGGCCTCTCCACCTCCTATTTGGACTGAATTTTTGCCACAAATAAGCAAGGGAATGTTTCAGTATGGTCAAAGTTCAAGTATGGATTGTTCATTGATGGTTGATAGTGAATTTTGTGGTACCAACTCATACATTACTTTTTGGGACATCGAGTTATTGGCTGATTTGATTTGTCAAATTGAGACTCTTGATGTGAGACATGTGAATATTTTTTGGAGTTCTTTCAATGAAATCAGTTTGCTTCAAAGGAAGCATTGTGCATCCTCTTGGATAGGGATGGAGTGTGGAGTGTTGCTCTTGGTTTGGCATTGGTTTAGAAGCATGTTTGAAAAAAAAAATTTTGCTGATCAGAATTATGATAGCAAGATTTGGAGGTCCTACAGACTGATATGGGACCCAGGCACTAACATTTTTGGTGCATTGTCTTTTGTGGATCGTGACATGTTGATCCACTTTGAGTATTCAGTTGTTTTAATCAGAGTAGCACAACGGATTAGAGGAATAGTGTTCTTGAGAAAATCCTGGTATCACTTGGGTTTTCTATTCCACAGTTGAAGATGATGAAGCCAATGATGGTCTTCTAGAATTTATTCCCATGATGTTTCAATTTAATCTCGTGAATTCTTGTGTTGGCATCCAACAGTGCAGTGTTTACATAAGTTGGTGCTATCCTTCTCCTAGGATGATTTGGGACCCTGGGATCATATTTGCCATGGTAAGGATCAAATTGTTTTCTTAGAGTGTGGTGGCATTGCTTGAGGACAAGCAATTTTGGGAAGGGCGGACTGTAATGTCCCCATTTTGGCCCTACGCTCTTCATTTGGATTTAGCCTATTTCCGGAAATCCGTAGGCTAAGCTGAGGCAGAAAATTAGGGTTTCCTCTTTCAGATACTGCTCAGTTGGCGTTCTGAGGTTGTTGTGCAGACTTACTATTTATAGCAGTTCGCTATTTTTAGCAAGTCTATCTTTTGGCAGTATCTATCTAGCAATAGTTCAATCCTTTGCAGTTCAATGTTCAATTTGGCTTTCTGTTGTTTTGATGTGAACTTACTATTTATAGCAGTTGGCTATTTTTAGTAAGTCTAAATTTGGCAGTAGCATCATCAGCAATTCAACTCAAGTCATCTTGCTATCCTTCAGTTTCAGTTTGGCTTTGGTTATCTCCATGGATTAAGTTTTATACTTAGTCATTTTTATGTTTCTCAATTGTACCCCCACGCCTAGGAATGATAACTTCATGTTGTTTTTAAAAGGGGGTCATTAACGGGTCAATGGTGCATTTAATGAATTATTAAATGCTTTATTGTTGCAAAGTGAAGTTGGATGACTAAAAGAGGTTGATTAATATTTTATTATTTCAAAAAAAGTGAAATGCTTAAAATGGTGTCCCTTTTGGAAGTTGAAGTGATTCAACTTCTTGGAATTTGAAGAATCTCTTGTTGCTTCATTTGCCAATTGAAGCTTATATATTGCTACTATTTTGAAAAGCTGATTATCTTTGAAAATATTGTAAAGTTATGTTGCTGGTTTGAAATCCAGAATCTGGCTAAGGGAAAGCTTAGCAATTTGACTCCATTCTTCGGGCCTGAAACTATGGTTCCCTAGATGGTGGATTGAGAGTGCGCTTCATCCAGAAGTGCACATTGAGTTTCAAAGTTGAAGATTTTGTAGTTTTTGATAAAAAAATTCAGATTTGTGTTTGCTGGTCATATCATGGTTGAAGGAGGTTTTCATTAATAGCTTTTTGTATGATTTTTATGTGCTTCTGGGTATTGAAGAAATTGATTCCTAGTACATGGGCACCCCTTCCCACAAAAGATACAGAATTTAATTCGAAGAATTTTGAGAGTTTTTATCATTTTGGACTTGCTGGTTTGTCTACAACTGAAAGTGTTTTTTGTTAACAGTTTTTTGAGCAAATTAAATATCATTCTGGGTATGTTTGCAAAGTGGTTCTAGACCCAAGGTGACCCCTTCCACAAGAGATTGGAATTTATTTCCAAATCTTTGATTTTTTATTGCTAAATCGTCCTTCTCAAGAGTTGTACCATGTTGGGAGCATTGGGAATTGTGCAAGTAAATTAATGGTTGCTTTTTGAAGCTGTTTCATCATTATGACATGGGCGCCAATCCTCCAGAGGTTCATTGCAATTGATTTCACTCAATTTGGAGGTAAATTGATAAAGTTATGTGCATTTTATTGATGTACAGTTTGCTGGTCTGATTCTCTGTATTCTCTATTTCTAATCAGACTTGTTAGTTTTTGATATAATGCTGGTTTGAGCTTCATTTCGATATCATTATTGTATTGTAAGAGTTAGAGGAAGTGTTACTCTAACCATTGATTGATTTGGAAGCATATCTTTCTTGTTTGCAGTTGTTTAATTCATTGTAAAGCTGATTAGTAGTACTAACAGCTATTTATTTTATTTGCTGCAATTAGTTTAAATTTCATACTCCCATGACTGAGTGGTTGAGTTTAAATAATCATCTTTCTTAATTGTAAGTTTCCCCCCACTAAATAAGTGGTTGTGTGGATTGTATTCCCCCCACGTTAATAAGTGGAAGTGAGGATTTAAATGGCTGGCTTGCTGCCTTTAATAATGTAATAATCTCACCCACTGAATAAGTGGAGTATCCCCACTGCTTGTGGATGCCTGCATCAGCAGATGAATTGCAATTTCAGTTCAGTTTATTCCTAATGATCCTCTGACCATATGCTATCACCTCGCCCACATTGGGATCTTGGTGAACATTCTTGGTTAGAGTTACTTTCCATGCTGATTTGCATTTGGAGCTAACACTAATCAGTGATTGGTTGCTGATTTGTGTGTTAAATTTTGGGAAAAAATTAAGAGGATTATTTCAAGTACAAGGAATGATATGACGTCCCAACGCCTTTTTCAGGCGTGATACATGAAAGACGTTATGAACTCTACTGCCTGCCGGTAACTCAAGCTCATACACCACCTCGCCAACCCTCTGAATCACCCTGAATGGCCCATAATACCGTGGCTGGAACTTCTCTATCCCACTCCTCCTGAGTGTAGACTGTTTGTAGGGTTCAACATAAGGTATACCATGTCACCAATATCAAATGAACGCCCCACTCACCTCTTATCAGCATATTGTTTTTGCTAATTCTGAGCCTTCTATATATTTTCTTGGAGTGCTCACATAATGTCCCATGCTCCTACAAAAGATCACTAGCACGAGGTACCCTACTATCATTGAGCAACAAATCCAAGAAACTGGGTGCATCATATCCATACAAGGCTCGAAACGGTGACATCTATATGGTCATGTGATAGGTGGAATTATAACAGTACTCACACGAGTAGATCCACCTAACCCAAGCTCCCTGTTGTGCTGTCACATAATTCCGTAGGTATCCTTCCACCCATTTATTCACTATCTCAGTCTATCCATTAGTCTGAGGGTGGTAACTGGTACTCGGAGTCAACTCGGTCCCACATAATCAAAAGAACTCTTGCCAAAAGTGGCTCATGAATCGGCGATCTTGTCACTAAGTATGCTCTGAGGCAAACCATGTAGTCTAAACACCTCATGGAAGAAAAGATCTGCCACCTCTGCCCTTGAGTATGTAGTGATAATCGGAAAGAAATGAGCCTATTTCGTCAAACGGTCAACCACGACATATAAACAATCCCTACCCTAGGCTTTTGGCAAGCCCGAAATGAAATCCATAGATATGCATTCCCATTTCCTCTCGGGAATGGGGAGCGGCTGAAGCAAACCTACTGGAAATGTGTGCTCCTATTTGTTCTACTGACTGTTGTGACCTTTTTCACACATCGCCCCATTGCAAATGGGGACACCCTAATTTTGGTTTTGCTCTTCGATCGTTTTGGTTTGTCTCTCTTTTCTACTGTCTGTCTTTCGGGATGGGCCCACTGTTGAACCTTAACGTGGACTTTTGGGCCAAGTCTGAAAGTTAGGGTTTCGAACTTTTCAGCCAATTTGAAGTCAAACGAGGTGAATAAATTGAGATTTGAGATTAACATTGATGTCGGTATACTTCCAACGGGTTTTCACTGAAATTTCATCAGATTCTGACAAATTACTATTTTTAGTAAGTGTGCAATTACGGGCAATCCTTCAGCATTTTCGAAATTCCGACAATCACACTGCGTCCAGAGCACATCAGGCTACTCACAGGCAAAATTTGAGCAAAAACAGATGACTTTCTATTTTTAGCAGTCCAGCTTCCAGAGCAGATTCCGGGGTCTACATGTTATATTCTCTAATGCATGTCTGGAGATTCTTTGTGGGTTTTTCAAGACCTTCGCAGTGATATGACATGCAAAGCAGGATAACGACTTTCAGCGTTCGGCCTTCGGAGGCCAATATTAGGGTTTGCATGCAAAATTTCTCAGCGCATGTTGGCATATTCCTTCTGGGTTTTTCGAGACCTTCGCAACGGTATAACATGCAAGTGGAACCGATCACTTTTCAAAAACTTGCTATTTTTAGCCAGTGCTTGCATGTCGAAGAGTTTTTTGGGTTTTTCTGGGTTTTTCAAGATTTTTTGGGCAGTGTGACATGCAAAGTCATCTGATGACCGGTTGGCCACTTTTTCAACCACTTTCTATTTTTAGCAGGTACCACGCAAGCAGCTGCCCAACACTTCAGAACCACGAACTAATCGTCATGCAACAGAAACAAGGTCAAACGAAGCTCATCTGAGGAACATGCAAAAAATTAGGGTTTCGAGCTTTAGGGCTAAAAATGAGGAATCAGACGTCAAAGTGCCCTAAAACTGAAGTATCCACTACGATCAACATCTTTCAGGGAGTCTGCTGGCAAAATTTGAAGGCAATCGGAGAACTTGCTATTTTTAGTAAGGTATTCTCGGCACAGGCTATAAGTAGAAAGTCAACCTTGGGCGCCAACGCAAATAGGCAAGTTCACCAACGAGGAGCACGCTGTCCAAATTTCAACTCAAACGGAGCTAGGGAAGTCTCAGAAACAGGCACTTACTATAAATAGTAAGTCACTTCAGAAGCAGCTATGAATGGCAGGTCAGCATCAAATCTCAACAGGTACAAGTCAAACATGTGATGAGGGATCCTTGGCGCGAATTTCAAGACAAACAGAGTTGTAGAGAATGATAAATCAAATAATTGCTATTTTTAGCAGGCCGGGACAGAGAAATTGGGGTTTCCTAAATTCAAGGGCAGAGCACAAAAGTCAAGCAGAAGCGGCGTTCAATCACAATCAACACCCTTCAAGCAATCAACACGCAAAATTTGAACACTTTCTGAGCAGTTGCTATTTTTAGCAGGTTGCTAAAAATAGCAGGTACAGGAAAATATCAGGCATCAGCAGCTCAACCACATCTCGAGATCCGAACAAAGCAAAATCCAGCCTTTTTGGAGCTTGAAATTAGCTTGACGTGCAAAATTGACAAACTTTCTAAAAATAGCAAATTAGGGTTAGCATGATCGAATCACCCTAAATTTGGCAAAGGGCACGAAACACGTCAAATTTGATAATTTTTCAAATCCGGCACCAAAACTTGCTATAAGAGGCTGAAGACAGGTGAAATTTTACCAAGGCATTAAGACTGGAACTTTCAGGGGTAAAATGCGCCCAAGGTGGAGTAAGGAAATTTGAAAATTTTCCAAGTCATGAAAATTGGAAGCTCCACTAGCAAAATGCGCCCTTGCAAACTTGGAGAAGATCTTGAAGATTTCTAAAGTGCTGCAAATTAGAAGGAGACACCCTCATATGCGCCTAGGTAAAAGGAGTCACTTGGAAATTTTCTAAGTGCTTGAAAATGAAAGCTCAACCAGTCATATGCGCCTAGGGAAGAAGGTGGCATTAAAGTTTTTTTTCTAAGTGTTAAACATTTGAAGTTCAACCCCTCAATTACGCCCTTGAAGTTCTAACTTGAGATATGATTTGAAGCTCCCTACTCCATATGCGCCCAGCAGCATGATGAAGCTTGAAAATTGACTAAGTCCAGCAAAGTGGGAGTAAGGACCCCTAAATGCGCCTTTGCCTGAAGAGAGGTTAGAAAATTGAAAATATTTTAAATTGGAAGTAGACATGTCAAAATGCGCTCTTGAGGGAGGAAGTTGGAAAATATTCTAAGTCTTTGAATTTGAAGAAGACTCTTCTATATGCGCCTAAGGTATAAAATGAAAGCTTACCATTTGATATGCGCCTAGACTTGGAAGGGGCATATAAAATTTTCCTAAGGCAAGTCAACTGGAGGCTCCCCCATCAAAATGCGCCCAGCAAGGAGTAAAGATGAGAAAAAAATTTCTTAAGTGTTAAAAACTGGAAGTGGGCCCCCCTAAATGCGCCTTAAGAAGGAGAAGGACATTTGAAATTTTCTAAGTTTGAAAATTGGAAGCCCATGCCTCCAAATGCGCCCACCTCTCAGGAAAGTCAAAGGGGTCAAAAGGAAGGGCGTAGATGTTTATACATGCGCCCAAGATTAGCAAAGAAGAAAATTCAAATCACAGAGTTAAGGCGTTGAAAGATGTTTATCCTCCTCTATGTATCATATGCGCCATGCAAGCTAAGAAAAGGACAAAATATTGACTTCCACCTCTACCCTTTGAATGCGCCCATGCAAGGTTAGTGGGTGTGATAATATTCCAAGGCGTGGAAATTTAAAGCCCCCCCCTTTGAATGCGCCTTTGACTTGTGGAAAGGCTGAAAAGTATGCTAAGTGTAGAAAATTTGAGGCGAGGGCTACCATATGCGCCTAAGGGGTTGATGAAAAGGTTTGAATATTTTTCTAAATGTAGACTTGAAGTAAGACATGGCATTTGCGCCTAAGCCTAGGAGGCCTTGAAAACTATTTTAAATGGTGGAAAATGTCAGCGGGACTCCCTAAGTACGCCCAAGGTGGTGAAATAAAGTGTTCTCCATAACATCAAAATATGCCCATCTTGAAGTTGGTAAAGATAAAATATCCTAAGGCGTTGAAATTTAAGGCATCCTTCATGACAAGATAAATGCGCCAAGTGCAAGGTGATATGAATAAAAATAATATGCTAGGCGTTGGAAATTTTATGGAGAATAAAATACAAAGTGATGAATAAAATAAAGCATGTTGGGCGTGATGTGTTTTGAAGGAAAATCCTCTGAGATGGATGAAGTTGGTGATTTTCCTCACAGGCAAAGTTGATTGAGTTGGATATAAAAAAAAAAAATTTAAGGCACATTTTCAAAATACAAGGTGATCTAAAATTTCTCTAAGGCAAAATATTTTCTTCCTCTAGAAAATGCGCCTAGACTCTGAGGTGGTGAAATTTCTCAAGATGTGAGCAAAATTGTCGGAGATGAAGTCGGAGGATGCCAGCTGCACAGGGTCAATAAAAAAAATTTCAAAGTTGAGCAAGGAAATGCGCCTGGAGTTGAAGAAACGGAATAAATTTGATGAGAAATTATTTTTCTAAGGTTCATAATTCAAAAATTATATGAACCCGTTCGTTGCATACCCATGAATTTGATGCGTTTTGAGGAAAATTTTCTTCTGGGTATTTAAGATCTTCGACAAGGAGAGGGTTTTAAAGTCTTCCACAGTTCGTTGGGGCCTTCGGGATAAAGATTTTGATGGGCACCGGATTGATGAGTTTTCCTAGGGAAAAATTTGAAAATTTTCTAAGTCAAAGTGAAGAAAATGTGTTTCCAAGATAAAATTTGCCTTGGTGGATGAATTTGAAAGTGATCGCCTAGATGATTTTTGATCAAATTCCGGATGAAAGGATTTTTCTCGAGCCTGAGTTAGATGAAATGTCAGAGTAAAGTGCGCCAGGCAGAATGCAAGATGAGTTGCAAATTTGGCTAAGGCATGAAGAATTTGAGCGTGAAAATGGCTAAGTGTTGAGACTTAAGAAGAAACGTTTTCAAAACTCAGGATGGAGAAAAGAATGGAAGCTCGAGCGAAGTTGAAGAACAGTGTCAAGAAGAAAATCAAGAACAGTGTGAATGCATTTCAAGGCTGGAATCTTCTAGAAGGATGATGGACATTAATGGCTCATTTATTACCCCACTCCTCTTGGTGGCGGTTTTTAGGGCAAATCTTGTTTAGGGCTGAGGTGGCACAATCTGGGCCATCCAGTCAATTGTAATCTGAGCCGTCCGTTGGACTTGGCCATCTATGAAAGGGGGAGTCCCCCTTCATTTGTACATCCATGAGACAGTAGAATTAGAGTAGAAGTTAGAATAGAGAGACAAATTAGAAGTAGCTTAGTATAGATTGATAGTGTAGCTTGAAGAAGAGGGAAAGTTTTCCCTTTGAAAACTTTGTAAGAAATTGTTGTGAACACTCTCTCAATAAAAGAGTTTTTCATTGATGGTGAATTTCGTCTTTGTTGTGAGTAGCTAGCAAGGTTTCTTCGTCCTTCCGATTCAAATGGTAGCGAAAATAGTTCAAAGTAGTATAATTTTCATTCCATGCAAGTAGATGTTAGGCTGTGGAATGTGGTGTTTGATCTAAGCAACTTCGTCTATCCATACCACTAGTGTATTTGCTGATGGTGAATGCGCCTTGTGTGGTCAACTGGAATATCATGTACTTAACTTCAATCATAGTTTGAATGATGGTATGCGTCGTTGTGATGGTATCTTCATGTCAAGTGGTGGTTTGAACATCTTTAGTCATCTCCCTTGAAGATTGCACCGACTCCGTGGAAGCTGTCCGATGCGAGGCAAAGCGAAGTTCGGTTGAAGTTTGCTAAAGTTGAGCTCCATATCCCATGCCTTAGAATAGATTTAGACTTTCTAAACCTTACCCCATTTCAATTCAGTACTTTCTGGTCAGTTTAGGAAACCCGCGCTTCATAGACAAATCTTTCGAGCATTTGAATCCCTTTCTCCACTGCTGAACAATTCCGTAAGTCCCCTTGAAATACCAGCAAATCACATCGAGCCAACTAAGCCTATTCGCACTGAAAGAACCTCGGAGTTGAACGCATGAACTTTCTTGCAATCTTAGCATGCGGAATATTTTGATCAAGAGAGAATAGGGTAGCCGTTGGCGACTTTATTCTGCGTTGGTGCGGTCACAAAAAACACATCAACACTGACAAACAGTGCACTCTCTAACATGACAAAGAACATCAGTCTTGAGACCTTTCCATGTAAACCTATCCCAAACCTGCCTGTAGGTCTTATAATATCCGGGATGCCCAGCTAATGGTGAATCGTGAAAGGTTTTCAGTACTTTGTTCTTCACATCGGATCCTGGGACCAAATATATCCTCTCCTTGTAAATGATAAGCTCATTTACAAGAGTGTATCTACTGTCCTGGATGGTCCCCTCAATGAAGCCAGAAGCCCAAGGGTTCTTGGTGTACTCAGCTATAATAAGATGCCTCCAGTCCTCTGAAATCTCGGCCATAGAGCTTAAGTGGGGGCAGCGTGACAATGCATCAGCTACTGCATTCTGAGTGCCCTTGACATATGAAATGTCAAAATCATAAGACTAAATTTTGCTGATCCATTTTTGTTGCCGCTCATTCAAATCCTTCTGACCAAGGAAATGCCTCAGACTATTATGATCAATTTTCACAGTAAACCAATTGCCCACTAGATACTATCTAAACTTAGCCAACGCATGCATGATGGCTAACATCTCCTTGTCGTAAATGCTATAACTCAACTCTGGCCCTCTTAGCTTCCTACTCTCAAAAGCTATGGGTTGCTTATCCTGCATAAGCACGGCACCAATGCCCTCTCCAGAAGTATCGCAATGTAACTCAAATGGCCTAGTAAAATCAGGAAGTGCTAGGACTGGACACGATGTCATCAATGTCTTGAACTTCTCGAAGCACTCCTGTGCCTGAGGAGTCCATATGAAAGCCCCCTTCTGCGTCAAATTTGTGAGTGGCGCTGCATGACGCGAAAATTCTCTGACAAAATGGCGGTAGAAGGCACACAATCCAAGAAACCCTCTAAGCTGAGTCAAATTCTCTGGAACTAGCCAATCCACAATAGCACGAATCTTATCTGGATCCATGCGTACCCCATCTGCACTGATAATATGTCCCAAATATAACAACTCTGTCATCCCCAAAGCACACTTGGACTCCTTGGCGTACAAGGACTCCCTGTCTAGTATGCCTAATACCGTATCTAAATGAGCCAGATGCTCCTCCCATGTCCAGATGTAAACCAAAATATCATCAAAGAAGACTAATACATATCTCCTCAGTTGTGGCTGGAAAACTCTATTCATTGTAGACTGGAAAGTAGCAAGTGCATTGGCTAAGCCAAATGGCATAACCAGAAACTCATAATGTCCACAATGACAATGAAAAGCAATCTTCTCGATGTCTTGCTCCCTAACCCTAATCTAATGGTATCTGGACCTGTTGATGTGTTTTTCGTGACCACACCAACACAGAATAAAGTTACCAACGGCAACTCTATCCTCTCTTGAACAAAATCTCCTACATGCTAAGATTGCTAGAAAAATCATGCATTTAACTCCAAGGTTCCTTCATGCAATGGATAGTCTCAGTTGGCTCGATGTGATTTGCTGGTATTTCAAAGGGACTTACGTAATTGTTCACTCTAGAGGAAGGGGTTTTCAGTATTCAAAGGATTTATCAGTGAAGCTCAGATTTCCTAAACTAACCAAGAAGTACTGAATTTAAAAGGTTGCAGAGGTAGAAGATGCTATGGACTAATCTACGTGTGGGATGTGGAGATCAATTTTCAAAAGCCTCAACTAGATTCCGCTTTGCCTCAGTTTGGACAGCTTCCACAGAACCGGTGCAATCTTCAAGGGGAGTAAGAAAAGATCTTCAGATTACAATTCAACAGTGAAGACACCATCACGACGACGCATACCAACATGAAGATCGTAATCGAAGTTAAGTCCACAAGTTTCCAGTTGACCACGCAAGGAAAACTCATCATCAACAAGCCCACTAGTGGTATGGATAGACTAAGTTTGCTCAAATTGAAGACCATATTCCACAGTTACTATCTACTACTTGCATGAAACAAAATCTATTTACTTTACTTTAAAATCCTACTTGAAGTAGAAGGACGAAGAAACCTCGCTAGCTACTCACAACAAAAGACGAGATCATCATCAATGAAAACTCTTTTTATTGAGAGAGTGTTCACAACAATTTCTTACAAAGTTTTCAAAGGAAAAACTTTCCTTCTTCTTCAAACTACACTATCAATCTATACTAAGCTATCTCTAAGTTGTCCCTCTATCTTCCTATCTTTGAGCTAATCTAATGAATTACAAATGAGGGGGGATACCCCTTTTATAGATGGCCTAGTCTAGTGGACGGCTCAGATTACAATCAAATGGAGGGCTCAGATCAAGCCACATCAGCCCTAACCCTAAAAACCGCCACCAAGAAGAGTGGAGTGATAAATGAGCTATTAATGTCCACCATCTTCTAGAAGATGCATGTTTGTAAACGCGTTCACACTGTTCTTCTTCCTGACTGCAAACTGGATGAGTTTGATCATTGTGGCTTCAACTTCTTGGACTGGTATGGCAGGCACATTCTTGATCTAACTTCAAGCCTGCAACCTCTTTCTCCTGCTTGACAATGATTTTCTCCTTCCTGTCACTGCATCTTGAGTTGTGCGAAGCATGCTGGAGAACATCCTCTGGGTCATCGAAGGACTTTACACTTAAGGAGAATTTCTCTACTTTGTTCTTCAATCTGTCATGATGTTAGTCTCCAACACCCGGGCCTTCATCTTTTCCTCCATCTTGAACTTGACAGATTTTCTTGTCTTGGATTCAATCATTCCTCTTTTCCATTCGCCTGACTGCGTTGGGTGCATATTGAGTCTTTGAGGAGAAATTCCAACACTTAGCCATTTCTTCCAACATCTCTCTTCATGATTTTATCATCTTGGACTATTTGCTTCATCAATTCAAGTCATCGTGCTTTGGCCCCGGCGTTCATTCTGCAGAACAAACAAAAGCAGAGCATTAAAACACCTTTAATATAAATCCAATTTACTTACCTGATCTCATGCTTTGACTTCCAAGGTCCGAGTGATCTCCGGATCTGATAGGGTTCATCACTTTTCTCTAGCAAACTTTGCTTTCTTCATAATTTTTCAACATATGTAGGCTGGGCGTATAACACCTGTGCTTCATATTTCAATGTCTTACAGGATTTCACTCATCTTGTACTCCACTTCCAGTGTACCTTGAAGTTGTGCCTCAGAAAATTTTATCCAACTTGACGGAGTGCTTAGAAGGTGTTGTTTGATTCCTTTCTACCTTAGAAAATTTTCCAACCAACATGATACCCCCTTTTGCCTTAGCCAATTTTCCAGCCCATCTGCCTTAGAATCAATTTATTTCCTCTAGAAAATTTCATCACCAAAGCGTCTAAGCAAAAATCTTCATCTTAAAGTCTCCGGCAAGGCGTGAAGAATTTCAAAATCATCTCCCTGTCGAAGATGTCCAGTACCCAGAAGAAAATTTCCCTCATCAAACATCAAATTCATGTGTCCATAGACGAAGGGGTACTTTTAATTTTTGCAATTTATACCTTAGAAAAATATTTCTCACCAAAGTTTATTCTTACTCCTCCTATCTAGGTGTACTTACAGGGTTCAACTTTCAATTCATTACTTAGGAAACTCTCCAAGCATCCCTCCTATCTCAGGCGCATATGAGAGGGTCTACTTCCGATTCTAATGCCTTGAATTTTCATCTCCTCCATTGGCTTGGGCGCATATAGGGGTCTCTACTTCCAATTTTCAACACTTAGAACATTTTCCAACTCCACCCCCAAGTCAAGGCGCATATAGAGGTAACTACTTCAAGTTTTGAACACTTAGAAAATACCCTAGGCATCTCATCTTCCATTCTCCCTCAAGGGCGCATTTGGGGGTGGTGTTGTGACCTTTTCACACATCCCCCCATTCAAAATGGGGACCCCCTAATTTTTGCTCCATTCTGGTCTTTTGGCTTGGGTTTCTCTCTCTCTCTCTCTCTCTCTCTCTCCGTCTCTTTTCTATCTGCCTTTCTGGGGATTTCTCTGCCGATAAGCTTAAACGTGAAATTTTGGCCAAGTCTGAAAATTAGGGTTTCATCTTTCCTGGTCAGTCCGAGGTCGAATGAAGTGAATATATTGAAAACAGAGCTTAACATTGATGTCAGTGTGCTTCCAACAGGCTACCATTGAGATTTCATCTGATTCTGGCTACTTACTATTTTTAGTAAGTGTGAAATTCAAGGCATTTCGTCAGCGTTTTTCAAATTCCAATAGTCACACCACATCCAGAGCACATTAGGTTACTCATAGGTTAAATTTGAGCTGAAACAGACAACTTACTATTTTTAGCAGTCCAGCTTCCAGAGCTAATTTCAGGGCCTAGATGCAGAGTTTTTCTTTGCATGTCCGGAGATTCCTTCTGGGTTTTTCGAGACCTTCGCAAAAATATAACATGCAAAGCGAGGCGACAACTTTCAGAGTCCAGCCTTCGGAGGCTATTTTTAGGGTTTGCATGTCAGGGTTTTCTTTGCATGTCTGCATATTCCTTATGGGTTTTTCGAGAGCTTCACAGTGATGTGACATGCAAACAGAGATAATCACTCAGTGAGGAACTTACTATTTTTAGCAGGTGCGTCCCGGCAGCCGCCTCCCAGCACTTCAGAATCACAAGCTGATCGCAATGCAACAGAAACGAGAACAAACGGAGATCATTTGATATGCATGCAGAACAAATTAGGGTTTCCAGCTTCGGGGCCTAAAAAGAAGGGCAAAAAGTCAGAATTTTCGAAAACCGGTGTAAACCACCGCGATCAGCATCCTTCAAGCTATCTGCTGGTAAAATTTGAAGTCAAACGGAGCACTTACTATTTATAGTAAGTCATTTTGGAAACAGGCTAAAAATAGCAAATCGGTTGCATGCGCCGATGTCAGCAGGAAGGTCACGTGGTGAGGAGCACCTCATTCGAATTTCAAAGCAAACGGAGCTGTGGAGGTATCAGAAGCAAGCAGTTACTATTTATAGCAAGTCACCTTCAGAAATGGGCTAAAAATAGCAGGCCAACTAAAAATAGCAGTGTCAATAGGGTAACAAGGTCATGAGGATGCAATGTTTGAAATTTCAAATCGTTCTAAGCTTCAGAGACGCAAAAATCGAGAGACTTACTATAAATAGCAGGGCATGGATAAACTGGCAAAGACGAAGAAAAAGTGACTAAGTCTGGAACTTCATCCTACAGCTGCCTGAAAATGCGCCCTCAAGCACCAGATGCCAAAAATTTTCTAACTCAGGTGTTTCATCCTGCAGACATGGAAAAATGCGCCCAAGCTGATGAAGATGTGATGAAAAAATTCTAAGTATGAGACTTCGTCCACCTCCTAGGCTAAAATGCGCCCATGCTTGGAAAGTCAAAGAAAGTCAAAGAAGTTCGTCCTGCACACATAGCAAAATGCGCCCACCTTGAGAGTTGATAGCAAGAAAATTTTCTAAGTGTGGAACTCGTCCTCCACCACCCTCTAAATGCACCCATCCTGCACATAGGTTGAAATGCGCCCAAAAGGAAGTAAGTCAAAGCAGTCAACAACTTTCATCCTCCTACCTATGCAAAATGCGCCCAAAAGCATGCATGTAAAGACAAAAACAAAGAAGTTGAAGGGTCACATGCTAGGCGTTGGAAGTTTCATCCACCACATATGTCAAAATGCGCCCAAGTTCAAAAGGGTCAACAAGTCAACAATTTTCATCCTTCACCTATGTGGAAATGCGCCCAAATGAGGTCAAGTGAAGACAAAAACGGGAAGTTGAAGAGTCATCCTTCATGCAAGCCAAAATGCGCCCAAGTTGAAGATAGTAAAAGTGAATGTAGGGTGGTGAATGAGGTAAAGGGTGAATAAAATACTCCAAGGCGTGGTGAAGACAAGGTAAATGCTAGGCGTGGGCAATATTCTTCTTCAAGTGTTAAATGCGCCCAAGGTGGTAAGTGTTAGATGGTCTTAGAAAATATTGCCAAGGCGTGTGAGGTAAAATAAAGTGCTAGGCGTGATTTTATTCCTCTTCAAGTATGCTATATGCCTAGGGTGGTGAAATAAAATACAAGATGGTGTTGATGAATATTGCTAAGGCATTGGAGTTTCAAGTGAAAATATTTTTCAGGTGTGAAATAAAATGCAAGGTGGTGAGAACAAAGTTGCTAGGCGTTGGAGCTTCAAGTGAAAATATTTTTCAAGTGTGAAATAAAACGCAAGGAAGATCTTCTAAGTGAAATAAATTTTTCTCACGGGCAGAGTGATCAAAGTTGAATATAAAAATTTCCAAGGCAAAATTTTTCTAAGTCAAAATTTTCAAGGTGATTTAAATTTTTCTAAGGCAAAGTATTTTCTTAGAAAATACGCCTAGGACTCAAGGTGATGAATTTTTCTTCTTGAAGAACGAGCAAGTTTTCAGAGATGAACTTAGAAGATGATGACAATGCAGGATGATTTTAAAAAAATTTCCAAGTCTGAGCAACAGGTGTTCACAGAGATGAAGAACGGATTTAAATTGGTAGAGTAATATTTTTCTAAGGTTTAAAAATTTAAAATTTAAATGAACCCGTTCGTTGTGTACCCATGGATTCAACATGTTTCAGAGAAAATTTTCTTCTGGGTATTGGACATTTGTGATGAAGAATGGAATTTAATCAGTGCTCAAATTGTGAAATTTTCCTAAGGGAAAATTTAAAATCTTCTAAGGCAAATTTGAATAAAATGATTTTTGAAAGGAAAATGCTTCGAATGATGAATCCAAAATAAATTGCCTAGATGATTTTGATCAAGTTCTTCATAGATGAATTTTCCAGAGCTGAAGAGAAGTAAATTTTGAATTCAAGTAACAGAGCTCCGGCTGGTGAATTAAAAGATGAATTTAAATTAAAAAATTTCGAAAGTGAATTTGAAATGTGGCAGTCAAAGTTGAACTTCTAGAAGGTTGAGATTCTCAGACAAGTGTCGAAAATGCCAGAGAGGGAAATTCAAACGGAGTAGTGGAAATTTAATTCACTGGCTAAACTTAGCTTCTTCTAGAAATCGATTTTGCTATAAGAGCTGAGAAGTTTTTCTTTTTTCCTCACCAGTTGAAGGAATTCGATTTTGTTCTAAGGCTGAAGCTGAGTTGAGTGTTGAAGACTGGAGTGCTGAAGAAGTTCGAATTTTTGTAGCTGCAATTGCTGAGTAAGTTCGAAATTTTGCTAAGACTGAAGGTTGCAGTGAAAGGCGTTGGAAGTTCCTAAGTGACTGAAGTTCGAATTTGCTGAAGGTTGATTGAAGAAATTTCAACTTGAAGTAAGTTGCTGAGGGGAACTTCCTGAAGTTTGAATTTGCTCTAAGGGTGAAGCTCGATTTTTGAAGTTGCCAGTGCAAGTGAGGGAATTTCGATTTGAAGAAGATTATATTGCTGAAGCTGAGAAGGACGCCTTGAAGTAAGAAATTTGCTGAGAGTTTAAAAAGTGCGCACTTGCTGATTTGCTAGAGTGAAGTCACTAAAATCTGCAGTTGCTGAAAGTGTTGAATTTGCTGAGCCTTTCTAAGTAATTGAAGCTCGAATTTGTTGAAGAAAGAAGTTGAGGTTTGCGAACAAGAAATAACATTGCAACTTCTTGAAGTCGACTGGCAGCCCTGCAAAGTATTTTATTTATTTTTCTAAGTTAATTTGCTGATGGATGTTTATTGTTTTGCAGATGGCTGAGGCAAGGGCGACTGGCAAGGATAACAACGGTGCATCCAGGCAAGCAGTTATAAAGAAGCTGAGCAAGACATTTATGCCAGAGTCAAAATTCATTTCGAAGTTGGGCAAGTTGACTGATACCAACTTGGGCTCCGTCAACCTTGAAACTTTCAAGAACAGAATGCTAGGGATTGGTAGTCATCGACCTTCGACCACTTCGCACAACATTGTTCGAAGTGGGTTATATGCAACTGCTGGTTTCCTGCCAGCCATTCAGTGTTCGGAGCTGATGATGGAGTGTGCCAATTGCTACGAGAAAGATCACAGGTCAATCATGTCACCAGATGGTCAAGTGCTCGCCAACCTCACTCCTGCTGCCATTGGTGAGGCCTTTGGAATTCCAGTGCACAGGAATATGATTTACAAGTCCAGAGAGCGAGTTGAACGAATGTATGCTTCTGCGTTCGAGAGATGCACAGAGACGATCAATACTCATTGGATGAGCAATCCCAAGCCTTCTCGTATGAAGTTGCCGAGACAAATCATAGCAGACGACTTGAAGCAGGAGTACTGTGATCTCATTATGATACTGAGTCGAGTTGGTGGCTGCCCACAGTCATTTATTTTTGAGCCATGGATGTTCTACTACATCAACCTCGTGCTGGAAGGGAAAGACTACGTCAACTGGGCTGAGATGATCAGTGACAATTTGCACGAGCAGCTCCTGAGCCTGAGAAGAACAAAGAAGTTCTATATGAGCTCATACATCATTTACATGCTGGCTCGTATGATGAGGTATAGAGGAATTTCATACAAGGAGCCTGTTGGTTGTGGCTCTCACCAGTTTAAAATCCACGAGGCTTGTCTGTAGTTGCACCTGGCAAGTACCACTCATTACAAGCGTGTCAATGACGCCTTCACCATGCATATCACGAGATTGCTTCAGGAGCGGATGCATCACAGAATCCCAAGAGAGGCCCAAGAATTGATTAAAAGGTATGGGTGCTGGTTTATATAGTTTCCGAAGTTTTCTTACATAAGGCTGCAAGGTTTTTCATCATACCCATATAGGCTACCTAAGTACCCAACCGATAGAATTTTAATGCTAGAGATATCTAGGCAATTGGTTGCCTACGATAAAATTCAAAAGAAGACGAAGGGAGGTGTTGACATCCCAATTGTCATGGGCAACTCGGACGAAGTGTGTCCTTCATTACAGGTAGCCAGAGAAGCCGAGAGTGAGCTTCAATTTTATCACTTTTCATATCACACTAGCCTACAGCACTATGATCCGCATAATAACATCAAGTGGGTACTGTCAGAGGAGTTTAAACACAAGGCAAATATTGAGGATTATTGGGCTGATGCATCAGATGAGATTGAAGTCAGGAAAATACTGTTCTCTCGGTTGCCAATTATATGATCAGGGACTGTGAAGTTGTTCCGGTTCCAGACCAGGTGAATGAGGACATGGACGTTGTCCATCCAGATTATGTAGCAGTAAGAGATACTCTGCTTCCACTCCCGGATTGGTCAGAACCAAAGGTTGTTGACTTGGACACACTTTCTATTCCAGTCCTGACATTTACTAGAGCATGGGTTGACAGGCGGGTGAGCAGATTGAAGAGTAGGTCAATTGCTTTGACTTACAATTTGATGGGAGATCACGGACACCCACCACGGCGGGAAAAGAAACAAATCACCGCGAGGGTCCGAGAAAAACCAGATTAAAGAAACCTATTACATTTGGAACCTCCACAGGTTATGGTCGATCTCCGCCATTGGAACCGTTCTTAAAAATTATCTGAGGAGGTTTCTTTATTTGCTGATCAAAGAAATGCATTGAATCAGTGCGGCGGTACAAGAAAATAATCAGCCACCGGAGAGAAGTCGGTTGGCCGAGTGTCAACGCACCTGTAAGTTGATCAGCAAGATGATGAGGACTACTCACGACCCTCGGTTTCAGCAAGAGTTAGGCGGCTTTGGGGATGATGATGATATAGTTTAGGAGACCTTTCGACCACTTGAGGGCCGATGAGCCTGCCAGAATGATGTAGAAGTTGAACAGTTTGAAGTAGAGCACAAGCGGACCATTGATATACAGTATACATTACTGATTGGCTCAGGATAGGGATGAGGAAGCCCGGAGAGAATCCAGCAGTTGAAATGGAAGAGTTCTTGAACAGGATCGCGCCCTCCGCGAGAAGAGAGCACGAAGTTTTCGAAGATATCAACTGATGAGGATGGCTCTCGCACCCTTCACGTAGCCGTGCCACAGGTTGATTGTGACCGAGATGAAGTAGTGCCAGAGAATTACGTGATCACAACTTTGGAGTTAGGACGCCCCACAGGTGCACAGGTTGTAGAAGAATGTGATAACTCCTACCTCGCCCTCAAAAATAGATTATTCAAGAAGGAAGGAAAGTACAAGAAGTTGAAACGAGAGCACAAGGCCTTGATTGGATATGTGCAGCAGTTGTCTCGTTCTCGTGGGCAAGAAATTCCAGTAATAGAACTTCCAGCAGAGATACCTAGGGAGTCAATCAGTGGCTTGTTGGAGTTAGGGAAGATGGCACAGGAGGCAGACAAGTGGGTCACGGGAGTTCGTGCTGAGACAGAAAAGTTTATGGAGGACCTTGCTCATGCTTTTCAGCAAGCTTCCAGTATTTTGGCACGAATGGCGGCAGTTGATCAGGCTTGGGGAGATGCTTTTGTTTATCAAAGCAAAGTAATTCAGCGTCTTGAGGCATTGAGGCATGTTCCTTTGCAATTGTTGATTGATGGAGGGGTCATTCAGGAGAATGACAGGTATGACTTTTCTAGATGGTATTCTTCAGCACTCACCGGACATGGTTTCTTCGACGCAGCACAGGCAGATTCAACCAGGGTACAGAAGGCTATGGCCAATATCATTGATGGAGTTCTGAATACTTTCGAGGCCGTATTTGCTAGGCGGTTGAATCCAGATGAGGTAAATGTTGATAATTTGAGGGGTAGGCTGGTGCCTTTCTTTTCAGAGGTAAAGACCTTCATACAAGATGATTTCGAGAACACTTCTACTTTCTCCACCTTGATCCAGAGCACGCAGGATTCCTTAGTTGCTTGGAGAAAATCTTGTGCAAGGCATGAGCAATCTGTTACAGTATTGGAGTTTCAGCTAGATTGCATTCCACCTATTTCAGTTCAGGAGGTTGAGGCTATACTTGGCAGGTTCGTTGAGTTTGCAGCCAGAGAGAAGGAGAATGGGAATGCACTTCTGGATGATGATCTTCTAGAAGACTGATTGTGGGCATTAATTGCCTTTACTATTTATGGGAGTGAGTGGGAATCTTTGCTCATTTATTACACCACTCCCCATTCTAGCAGTTTTTAGGGTTAGGGCTGAGGTGGCTTAATCTTAGCCACTCTTTTGATTGTAATCTTAGCCGTCCATTGACTGGGCTACCTATAAAAGGGGGAGTCCCCCTCATTTGTAATTCATTAGATTTAGACTAGCATTAGATTTGGAGATCAGATTAGAGAGTAGAGCAGAGTAGACATTTTGCTTGATAGTTTAGCATAGTGTGGAGAAGAAAGAAAGTTTTCCCTTTGAAAACTTTTGTGGAGATTGTTGTGTAAAACTTTCATGATAATAGATCTTTTCATTGATGGTGGAATTTGTCTTTGTCATGGATAGCTAGCAAGGTCTCTTCATCCTTTCGGATCCAAGTAGCATAAAGTAGCGTAATTTTCATTTCATGCAAGTAGTTTACTTTGGATGTGTGGTGTTTTATTGAGGTAGCTTCATTTCATTCCATACCACTAGCAGCTTGTTGATGATAAGTTCGCCTTGCATGGTCCACTGGAGATTATCTTGAGTTTAACTTCGATTGTGATTTGTATACCTATATGCGTCGTTCTGATGGTGTATGTATGCTAAATTGTAATCTGAACATCTTTTGCTATCCCTTTGAAGATTGCACTAATTTTGCTGAAGCTGTCGGAAGTGAGGCTAGGTGAAATTCGGTCGAAGTCTACCGAAATTGAGCTCCACATGTCTTGCATTTAGGATAGAATATAGAACCTTCTTACCCTTTCACTCATTTACTTTCTGCATATTTCTGGTTAGCTTTAGGAAAACGATCTTATTGCCAAATCATACGCACAAAATTCCCTTCAAATCATTCACCTACTGTTAACTGCAAGAAGCCTGAACAATTGTGTAAGTCCCCTCATGAAAACAGCAATTCACATCAAACCAACTGAGGGTATTCTAAGTATTTCGGAACCTTGGAGTTGAACGTGCGAACTTTCTTGCAATCTTAGTGCACGGAATACTTTGATCAAGAGAGAACGGAGTAGCCTTTGGACTATTTTGTTCTGCTGATTGGTGCGGTCACAAAAATCACATCAACAGGTGGGAGCTTCCAATTTCCCACACTTAAAAAAATGTCTTCACTCCTGTTGATGTGTTTTTCGTGACCACACCAACACAGAATAAAGTTACCAACAGCAACTCTATCCTCTCTTGAACAAAATCTCCTGCATGCTAAGATTGCTAGAAAGATCATGCATTCAACTCCAAGGTTCCTTCATGCAGCGGATAGTCTTAGTTGGCTCAATGTGATTTGTTGGTATTTGAAGGGGACTTACGGAATTGTTCAACAACAGAGAAAGGGATTTTCACAGTTCGACAAATTTATCAACGAAGCATGGGTTTCCTATACTAACCAGAAAGTACTGAATTTAAAATGGTGGCAGGGTTTAGAGAGTCTAAATTTTAGTCTAAGTGCGGGATATGGAGCTCAACTTCAGCAAACTTCAACCGGACTTCGCTTTGCCTCGCGTCAGACAGCTTCCACGGAGTCGGTGCAATCTTCAAGGGAGGTGACTAAAGATATTCAAACCACCACTTGACATGAAGATACCATCACAACGACACATACCATCATTCAAACTATGATTGAAGTTAGGCCCACAATGTTTCCAGTTGACCACACAAGGCGAACACACCGCTAGTGAGCCCGCTAGTGTTATGGATAAGCGAAGCTTGCTTAGATCAAACACCACATTCCATTATTACTATCTACTTGCAAGAAATGAAATTTACCCGACTTTAAGCTACTATTCGAATCAGAAGGATGAAGAAACCTTGCTAGCTACTCACAACAAAAGACGAAATTCACCATCAATGAAAACTCTTTTTATTGAGAGAGTGTTCACAACAATTTCTTACAAAGTTTTCAAAGGGAAAACTTTCCCTCTTCTTCAAACTATCCTATCAATCTATACTAAGCTACCTCTAAGCTATCACCTAGCTGTCTCTCTATTCTCTAATGATCTAATGTCTAATTCTAATGAGTTACAAATGAGGGGGGATGCCCCTTTATATAGCTGGCCAAGTCCAATGGACGACTCAGATTACAATCAGATGGAGGGCTCAGATTGAGCCACATAAGCCCTAACCCTAAAAACTGCCACCAAGAAGAGTGGGGTAATAAATGAGTAATTAATGTCCATCTTCTAGAAGATTCCTATCCATAGACGTGTTCGCATTGTTCTTGTTCCTCTTCTTGACTACAAACTACATGAGTCCGATCATCATGGCTTCAACTTCTTCCTTAGTCTTGAGGGCATTTCAGTGCCTGAGGATGATCTTTCTCTTAGCTGTCATTCTTCAATTCTTCAACACCTGAGCCTTCATTATTTCTCCACCCCTGATCCTAAAGGATTTTCGGGTCCTGGACTCGAGCATTTCTTCACCTAAGTTGGGCACATTCAGATCCATGTGGAGGAGTTTCAACACTTAGCCATTTCTTCCAACATCTTCCTTCATGGTTTGGGTGCAACTTGGACATCATGGAGGAGCCTGAAACTCATAACTTTATCTCCCTTCGAAGGTTACAATATCATTCTGGACTACTTGCTTCATCACCTCAAGTCATCGTGCTCCGGTCCCGACGTTCATCCTACAAAAACAAACAAAAGAAGAGCATCAAAACACTTCATGATATAAAATCATTTCACTTACCAGATCTCCATGCTTTGACTACCAAGATTTGAGTGATTTCCGAATCTGATAGGGCTCATCTTTTTTCCTCTAGCAAACTTCATCCTCAAATTCCTCATGCCTTAGTCAAATTTCCATCTTGTACTCTGCTTCCTGTGTACCTTGAAGTTGTGCCTTAGAAACTTTATCCAACTTGACGGCGCGTCTTGAAGGGTGTTTCTTGATTTCCTCTACCTCAGAAAGTTCTCCAACCAACATGATACCCCCTCTATTGCCTTAGCAAATTTTCTAGCCCATCTACCTTAGAAATAATTTATTTTCCTTAGGAAATTCCATCAACCAGGAAGCCGAATAAAAATATTCACTTTAGAATCTCCAGAGAAGTGTAGAAGACCTTAAAATCCATCCCTTGTCGAAAATATCCAATACCCAGAAGAAAATTCCCTTCAAAAAGCATCAAATTCATGTGTCTACAAATGAAGGGGTACTTTTAATTTTTTGATATTTTAACCTTAGAAAAATATTTTCCATCAAATTTATTCACATTCGTCACCTCTGGGCGCATTTCTTCCCCTGCCTTGCCTTAGGAAATTTTATCACCTCCCAGCCAACTTGGGCGCATGTCTCTACTTCCAATTTTCAACACTTAGAACATTTTATGATTCCTCCACAAGTCAAGGCGCATATAGAGGTAACTACTTCAAGTTTTTCAGATTTAGACAATTTTTTAACTCATCCTCTCAGCGCATTTGACTAGGGGAGCTTCCATTTTACCATCACTTAGGCGTTTTTCTTCATCACACTATCTTGGGCGCATATGGGGAGTCCTGCTGACATCTTCAAGACTTAGAATATTTTCTCATCTTCCCCTTTAGCTAAGGCGCATATAGAGGTGTCTACTTCAAGTTTTGAATACCTTAGAATATTTTCTAGTCTTCTCAACTTCTTAGGCGCATATAGAGGTCCTTACTTCAAGTTCAAGGACTTCGAAACTTTTTAATCTACCTCCAGTAGCTAAGGCGCAAATAGAGGGTCATACTTCAAGTTTAAAACACTTCGAATATTTATTTATTTTTAAACTCACCCCTTCAGTCAAAGGCGCATTCAAGGGGTCTTCCTTCAAATTTATGACACTTAAAAACTTTTGCAACTCACCCCTTCAGTCAAAGGAGCATTCAAGGGGTCTTCCTTCAAATTTTCTATACTTAGATTTTTTTTGGACTTCCTTCAAGCTTGCAAGGGCGCATATGAGGTGTTGAGCTTCAAATTTACATGCCTTATAATATTTCCAAGTCCCCCCTTCTTCTCAAGGCGCATTTGGGGTAGGGAGCTTCAAATTTACATGCCTTAGAATATTTCCAAGTCCCCCCTTCTTCTCAAGGCGCATTTGGGGTAGGGAGCTTCAAATTCACCACACTTAGTAAAATTTCAAGTGTCTTCAAGCTTGTAAGGGCGCATTTTAGAGGGTGGACTTCAAGTTTTTAATACTTAGTCACATTTCCAGCCTCCCTTTTCAAGTTAAGGCACATATGACCCCCTCTACTTTCACTTTTTAACACTTAGAAAAAACTTCCACATGCCTCTCTTTGCCTAGGCGCATTTGGGGGTAGTAGCTTTAAGTTTAGAACACTTAGAATGTTTTTCAGCCTTCCAACCTTCCAAGGGTGCATTTCCATGGGTGAGCTTCCAATTTGCAAGACTTAGTAGAATTTTAATCACCCTCTTCTTCCCAAGGTGCATATAGAGGGTCATACTTCAAGTTTTACACACTTAGAGAAATTTCCAGCTCCTATCTTTGCTTAGGGCGCATATGATGAGGTCAGCTTCAAGTTTGAAGTACTTAGAAAAATATCATGCCATCTTCAAGTAGCTAAGGTGCATTTGGCAGGCTGAACTTCAAATTTCTCAGACTTAGTGAATTTTCATGGCTCTTCAAGCTTCTTAGGTAGATTTTGATGCTGGAGCTTTCATTTTATCAGACTTGGATGAATTTCAAAGTTTTCGTCCGATTTGAAGTGGTTTGTTCACGTTGCCCTCAGCTTGCCCAAGCTTTCTATTTTTAGAAAGTTTCTCAAATTTTGCATTTTAAGTTGATTCAAGCTCCAGAAGGCTTGATTTTCACTTTACTTCGAACCTCGTGACGTGATTGAGTTGTTGGCGCCTGATGCTGGCATGCCTTTACTATTTTTAACAACTTACTAAAAATAGTAATTGTTCAAAATGAGCTCAAACTTTGTGTGTAAACTGCCTGAAGGATGTTGATCGTGATTGGATGCTGCTACCGTGTAGCTATCATGTTTCGCCCTACTTTTTAGGAAACCCTAATTCCTTTGCATAGGCCTGCTAAAAATAGTAAGTGCTTGATTTTCGAACCTCTGCAACTCTGTTTGATCTAAAATTCGCGCCATGGGGTCCTCATCACTTGCTTGACCTGCTCAAACTGGTTTCTCGCCCCAACCTGCTATTTATAGCCCTGTTTCGGAAGTGGTTTACTATTTATAGCAACTGCCTGATTTCGAGACTTCCACAACTCCGTTTGACTTGAAATTTGAATGTTGTGACCCTCATCGGTAGACTTTCCCGTTCACACTGGCCCCTGATGTCGACTTACTATTTATAGCCTGCTTCAGAAGTGGCTTACTATAAATAGTAAGTGCTCTGATTGCCTTCAAATTTTACGAATGGACTTCTTGAAAGATGCTGATCACGATGGGATACACCGGTTTTTGAAAATTTCGGCATTTTACCCCTCATTTTGGGTCCCGAAGCTCGAAACCCTAATTTTTCTTGCATGTGCCTCAAATGACCTACGTTTAACTCTGTTTCTGTTGCATGTCATCGAGTTCGTGATTCTGAAGTGTTGGGCAACTATCGAAGTGAACCCGCTAAAAATAGTAAGTGGTTGAAAAAGTGACCAACTAGCTGTCGGATGAGTTTGCATGTTACACTGCCTGAGAGATCTCAACAAACCCAGAAAAACCCAGAAAAATGACCAACATGCGAGCATTGGCTAAAAATAGTAAGTTTCGGAAAAGTGATCAACTCTGCTTGCATGTTACCTCGTTGCGAAGCTCTCGGAAAACCCAGAAAGATTATGCAAACATGTGCTGAGAAATCTCGCATGCAAACCCTAAAAATAGCCTCTGAAGCTCGAATCATTGAAATTCATCATCTCGTTTTGCATGCTATATCACTGCGAAGGTCTCGAAAAACCCACAAAGAATCTTCAAACATGCATCTGAAAGTCCAACATGCAAACCCTAAAAGTGGCCCTCGAAGGCAGGATAAAAATAGCAAGTTGCAAGAATTTGATGAAATTTTGCTGGGGACCCGCTAGAAACATGCTGACTGCATTGCCAAACTCAGATTTCAACTTATTCACTCCATTTGGCCTCAAACTGGTTGGAAGAAAGCAAACCCTAATTCTCAGACTTAGCCAAAATTTCACATCAGACGAGCACATCCCCGAAAAGACAGACAAAACAAGAGAGAGACAACAGGAAAACTAACTAAAATCAAACCAAAAGTCCGAAACGAAGCAAAAATTAGGGGGTCCCCATTTACAATGGGGCGATGTGTGAAAAGGTCACAACAACTCCTTCTCACTTGGGCGCATATGCTAGGCTGGGCTTGAAATTTCATTTCCTTAGACAAATTTCCAAACCATCTCCATGTTAAGGCGCATTTCAAGGTGTGTACTTTGAGTTTCAACACCTTAGTGAAAATTTCTAACTTCCAATATCCTCTTGGGCGCATGTAGGGGCTTCTACTTTCAATTTCCAATACTTAGAATATTTTCTTGCTTCCTAAACTTGCAAGGGCGCATATGGCTAGCTGAACTTTCAGTTTGTGATACTTAGAAGAATTTTTTAATCAGCTGCTTAAGGTGGGCGCATTTCATCGGGTGCACTTCCAATTTTCATGCCTTAGATAAATTTGAATCACCCTCTCCTCTCCTTAGGCGCATATGGGGGTCCAAGCTTCAAGTTTACAACACTTAGAAAAACTTTCCAAGCATCTTTCTCTCCAAGGGCGCATTCAAGTGCAGCTACCTCCAATTTGTGATACTTAGAAACTTTCAAGATCTTCCTCTTCTTCCCAAGGCGCATTTTGATGCTGGAGCTTCCAATTTCATAACTTAGAAAAAAAAAATTTGAAGCCTCTCCTCTAGCTGGGCGCATATTACCCCCTCTACTTTCATTTTTAGTGCCTTGGAAGGTTTTCTCATTCCTTGTCATGCTAGGCACATTCAGCCCTTCAAGATTCTAGCTTTCCACACTTAGAAAATTTTCAGACTTCTTCTTCCAATCAAGGGCGCATCTAGGACTAAGAGCTTTCAATCTTAAGTACTTAGAATATTTTTCAAGTGCCCCTCTTTACCTTGGGCGCATTTAGGGGGCCAAGCTTCAAATTTACAACACTTAGAATATTGTCAAGTCTCCCCTTCCTCTCAAGGCGCATATGGAGTAGGGAGCTTCAAATCTCAAGTACTTAGTAAACTTTTTAATCCACCTCAAGTAGCTAAGGCGCATATGAGGGTAGGAGCTTTCAATTTAGAACACTTAGAATGTTCTTCAGCCTTTCAACCTTCCAAGGGCGTATTTCCATGGGTGAGCTTCTAGTTTCATGCCTCAGTAGAATTTCCCACACTTCTCCTTCAAGTTAAGGCGCTTCTTAGAGGGTGTGCTTCAAATTTGCAAGACTTAGTAAAATTTCCAATCATCTCTCAGGCTAGGGCGCATTTCAACATGTCTACTTCCAATTTTCTAGACTTAAACAAATCGTGAGCTCTCCCAGGTTGCTAAGGTGGATTTGAGGAGGGCTACTTTCAATTTCATCAGACTTAGATGAATTTCCCAGCTTTTGTCAGACTTAGGGTTAATTATTCATGATGTGTTTAGCTTGCCCTGACCTGCTATTTTTAGAAAGTCCCTAATTTTTCACTCTTCTGAAGCTTGGATTGATCTGAAATTTCAACCACAGGACCCTGATGACCCAGTTGATCTCTTCACACTGCCATCTCATGTTAACTTGCTATTTATAGCATGTTTCTGGAGGTGTTTTACTATTTATAGTAACTGCCTAATTTTGAGACTTCCACAACTCCTTTTAACTTGAAATCCGACTAGTGTGATCCTCATGGGTTAACTTGCCTGTTCACACTGGTGCCTGCCACTAACTTACTATTTATAGCCTGTTTCTGGAGTGCCTTACTATAAATAGTAAGTGCTCGGATTGCCTTCAAATTTCACCAGTGGAATCCTTGAAAGATACCGATCATAGTGGGATACACCGGTTTTCAGAAATTCTGGAGTTTGACCCCTCATTTTGGGTCCCGAAGCTGGAAACCCTAATCTGTCTTGCATGTTGATCAAATGATCTACGTTTGACCCCATTTCTGTTGCACTTTGCTCTGTTCGCGATATTGAGGTGCTGGGCAGCTGCCGAAATGATCCTGCTAAAAATAGTAAGTGACTAAAAAAGTGACCAATCAACTGCCAGATGAGTTTGCATGTCACACTACCCGAGAGATCTCAAAAAACCCAAAAAAATGATCAACATGCAAGCACTGGCTAAAAATAGCAAGTCCCAAAAAAGTGATCAGCTCTGCTTGCATGTTACCTCATTGCAAAGCTCCCAGAAAACCCAGAAAGATTATACAGACATGCGCTGAGAAATCTTGTATGCAAACCCTAAAAATAGCCTCTGAAGCCTTGAGTCATAGAAAGTCATCATCTCATTTTGCATGCTATATCATCACGTAGGTCTCAAAAACCCCAGAAATATTCTTCAGACATGCATTGAAAAGCTTTGCATGTAAACCCCAAAATCAGCTCCTGAAGGTGAACTTGCTAAAAATAGAAAGTTGTCAGTTTCAGCTCAAAACTTGCAAACAAGCAGCTTGACGTGCTCTGGATGCAGTGTAATGATCGGAACTTCAAAAGTGCTGAGAGAATGCCTTGAATCGAACACTTACTAAAAATAGTAAGTTGTCGGAATTCGATGAAACTTTGCATGCTGACTGTATTTCCAAACTCAGATTTCAACTTATTCACTCCATTTGACTTCAAACTGGCTGGAAGATTCAAAACCCTAATTCTCAGACTTAGCCAAAATTTCAATTCAAGCGGGCACATCCCCGGAAAGACATATGGAACAAAAAAGAGATGACAGCAAAAAAAACCAAAAACCAAGCCAAAAGACTTGAACAGAACAAAAATTAGGGGGTCCCCATTGCTGATGTGTTTTTCATGACCGCACCAACGCAGAATAAAGTCGCCAATGGCTACCCTATCCTCTCTTGATCAAAATATTTTGCATGCTAAGATTGCAAGAAAGTTCATGCATTCAACTCCAAGGTTCTTTTAATGCGAATAGGCTCAGTTGGCTCAATGTAATTTGCTGGTATTTCAAGGGGACTTACGGAATTGTTCAGCAGCAGAGGAAGGTGTTTTCCACAATTCGACAGATTTATCAGTGAAGCACAAGTTTCCTATTCTAACCAGAAAGTACTGAATTGAAATGGTTGCAGGGTTTAGAGAGTCTAAATCTATTCTAAGGCGTGGGACATGGCGATCAATTCTCACAAGCTTCAACCAGACTTTGCTTTGCCTCGCTTCGGACAGCCTCCACAGAACCGGTGCAATCTTCAGAGGAGTAGTTCAAGGTGTTCAGATCACAACTTAACATGAAAATACCATCACAACGACGCATATAAACATACAAATCATGATCGAAGTTAAGTACACAAAATTCCAGTTGACCACACAAGGCACATTCACCATCAGCAAACGCACTAGTGGTATGGATAAACGAAGTTTGCCCAAATTGAATACCACATTCCACAACTAACATCTACTTGCATGGAATGAAAATTATACTACTTTGAACTATTTTACGCTACCATTTGAATCGGAAGGACGAAGAAACCTTGCTAGCTACTCACCACAAAGACGAAATTCACCATCAATGAAAAACTCTTTTATTGAGAGAGTGTTCACAACAATTTCTTACAAAGTTTTCAAAGGGAAAACTTTCCCTCTTCTTCAACTACACTATCAATCTATACTAAGCTACTTCTAAGTTGTCCCTCTACTCTCTACTGTCTAACTTCTACTTCTATGTCTAATGAGATACAAATGAGGGGGACTCCCCCTTTTATAGTTGGCCAAGTCCAACGGACGGCTCAGATTACAATCAACTGGATGGCCCAAATTGTGCCACCTCGGCCCTAAACAAGATTCGCCCTAAAAACCGCCATAATGGAGAGTGGGGCAATAAATGAGCAATTAATGGCCACCATCTTCTAGAAGATTCCCGTTTGTAGACACATTCACACTGTTCTTGATCTTCTTCTTGACGTTGTTCTTCAACCTTGCTCGAACTTCCACTCTTTTCTCCATCTTGAGTTTTGAAAACATTTCCTCTCTGCCACTAAGTCTCAACACTTAGCCATTTTCTTGCAACTTTTCTTCCTTCGAGGTTGAAATGTATTCGTGGAGTACTTGCTTCATCTTCCTAAGTCATCATCATTTGGTCTTGACATTCCTCCTGCAAAACAAGCAAGGAGAAGAGCATCAGAACACTTCAATATAAACTCAACTTACTTACCTGGATTTTCACGTTCCAACTTTGCATTCAAATTCTTCATGCCTTAGCCAAATTTCAAACCCATTTTGTATTTTGCTTGGCGCACTTCACTCTGATATCTCATCTAACTCAGGCTCGAGAAAAATCCTTTCATCAGGAATTTGATCAAAAATTACCTAGGCGATCATTTTCAAATTCATCCGCCAAGGCATTTTATCTTCACAAACATTTCTTTCCTTGCCTTAGAGAATTTTTTAAACTTTCCCTTAGGAAAACTCATCAATCCTGTGCCCATCAAAAATCTTCATCCTAAAGGCCTTGGTGAAGCGTGGAAGACTCTAAAATCCATTCCTCATCGATAATCTTCAATACCCAGAAGAAAATTTCCTTCAGAACGCGTCGAACTCATGGGTGCACAACGAACAGGTTCATTTAATTTTCTAAGATTTTGAACCTTGAAAAATAATTTTTTTAAACAAATTTAATCCTGTTCCTCACATCTGTGAACATTTCTTGTTGCTCTGACTTGGAAAAATTTATCAATCTTGTGCAGCTGGCATCATCGGACTCCTTCACTGGCAATCCTGCTCATGCTCTAGGAAATTTTATCACTATTTCAACTTGGGCGTACTTCTCCTAAGGAAAATTTCCCTGCCTTAGAAAAATTTTCGAATAACTCAGCACTTTTGAAAATTTTGCCTTAGAAATTTTTTATTCACCTTCAATCACTCTGCCTGTGAGGAAATTTTTTTTTTTATATCAATTCACTTGGAAAAATTGTCTTGAGCATATTTTATTTGCCTTCATCCTCACTTCACCTGGCATGGTGCATCTAGCAATATTCATCAACTTTACCTTATAGGCTTAGCATTTCCAACGCCTAGCAACACTTATCTCCCTCTTTACCCTCAACGCCTAGGAAATATTCACTCATCACCTTGCATTTTATTTCACACTTCTCTTGCTTTAGGCGCACTTAGCACATGGAGTAAAACTCAACCTTAACTCCCTCTTAAGTCACCTTTCACCCACCTTACCTTGGGCGCATATCACAAAAACTGGAGGATGAACTCTACCACGCCTTGGTTTATTTATTTCATTTCAAACTTCATGCACTTTGGGCGCATTTCACATGTTCAAGAGGATGAAAATTTTCAGCACCTTCAACCTTCTTTGACTTTCCTTCAAACTTTGGCGCATTTCTTATAGTGAGGTGGATAAGCCTCCAACGCCTTTTACTGGTGACTCTTGAGCTTCATTTGTTGTCTTCACATGCCTCACTTTGGGCGCATTCAAAGGGGGGAAGAGAAAGTCAACTTTTCTCAGCATGCTTGGGCGCATTTCACCTATGGAGGTGGATGAAGCATGGGCGCATTTTATAAGTGCTGGAGGATAAACTTTGTTGACTCTTTGACCAGCTTCTCTAAACATGGCGCATTTCACCCCTTGAGAAGGATGGGCGCATTTTGGCATATGAGGTGGACGAGATTCTTTGACTTCCTTGACTTCCTTGGTTTTGTCTTCACATGGCCTCTTTTGGGCGCATTTTGGGCATGGTGGAGGATAAAAAACTTTGACTTTCCTTGACTTTTTGTTGCATGCCTCTCAAACATGGGCACATTTTACCCCTGGAGGTGGATGAAACTTTGCCTTAGAAAATTTTAAAATCTTCCACTCCACCAACTTGGGCGCATTTGGAGGTGGCAGGAGGATGAACTCATTTCATAGAATATTTTCGATCATCTTGAAGGCAAGCATGGCGCATTTGGAGGTGTCTGCTGGATGAAACTCAGACTTAGACATTTTTACCTTCTTCTACTAGCTTATCCATGCCCTGCTATAAATAGTAAGCCTTTTAATTCTCACACTTCAGAAGCTCAGATCGTTTTGAAATTTTAAACACTGTTTCCTCACGACTTCATCAACCTGTTGACACTGCTATTTCGGGTTGGCCTGCTATTTTTAGCCCATTTCTGAAGGTGGTTTGCTATAAATAGTAATTACTTGCTTCTGATATCTCCGCAACTCCATTTGATTTGAAATTTGAATGACGCGCTCCTCACCACGTGACCTGCCTGCTGACATCGGCACATGCAACTGATTTGCTATTTTTAGCTTGTTTCCAAAATGACTTACTATAAATAGTAAGTGCTCCGTTTGTCTTCAAATTTTACCAACAGATAGCCTGAAGGATATTGATCGCGGTGGTTTACACTGGTTTTCGAAAATTCTGACTTTTTGCCCCTCTTTTTGGGTCCCGAAGCTGGAAACCCTAATTTGCTCTGCATGCGTATCAAATGATCTCTGTTTGTCCTCGTTTCTGTTGCATTGCGATCAACTCATGATTCTGAAGTGCTGGGAGGCGGCTGCCGGGACGCACCTGCTAAAAATAGTAAGTTCCTTAATAAGTGATTATCTCCATTTGCATGTCACATCACTGCGAAGCTCTCGAAAAACCCATAAGGAATATGCCGACATGCAAAGAAAACCCTAACATGCAAACCCTAAAAATAGCCTCGGAAGACTGAATTCTGAAAGTTGTCATCTCATTTTGCATGTTATACTGTCGCGAAGGTCTCAAAAAACCCAGAAGGAATCTGCAGACATGCAAAGAAAAACTTTGCATCTAGGCCCTGAAATTTGCTCTGGAAGCTGAACTGCTAAAAATAGTAAGTTGTTTGTTTCAGCTCAAATTTTGCACATGAGCAGCTTGATGTGTTCTGAATGCAGTGTGACTGTTAAGACTCCGAAAGTGTCGAGAAAATGTTCCAAATTTCACACTTACTAAAAATAGTAAGTAGCCGGAATCCGATGAAATTTCAGTGGAAGCCTGCTGGAAGCACACTGACAACAGTGTTAGTCTCTATTTTCAATTTATTCACCTTGCTTGACCTCAGATTGGCGGGAAAGTACAAACCCTAATTTTAAAGACTCAGCCAAAAACCCAATTCAAACTCAATGATGGGTACAATCCTGGAAAGACAGACAGTAGAAAAGAAACAAAAGAAAGAGAGAGACAACAGGAAAATGACCGAAAAGCAAAGCCAAAATTAGGGGGTCCCCATTTGCAATGGGGCGATGTGTGAAAAAGGTCACAACACCCATTTGCAATGGGGCGATGTGTGAAAAGGTCACAACAGGACCTCAAGTCAATCTTCGAAAAGAAACATGCGCCATGGAGCTCATCAATCAGCTCATCTATGTGTAGGATCGGATACCTGTTTTTAATTGTTCTCTTGTTCAACTAGCGGTAGTCAATACACATACGTAGAGAACCATCTTTCTTTTTTACCAATACCACCGAAGATGCAAAGGGAGACTTGTGAGGCCGTATGTGCCCCATAGCCAATAACTCCTTAATTGTTTTTTCTATCTCATCCTTCAATCTCTTGGGATGACGGTAGGTGGTGATCATAACGGGCTTAGCGCCCTCCTCTAACTCAATGACATGCTCAATACCCCTATCTGGTGGCCTACCAGGAGGTATGTCACTAAACACTTTGGAGTGTTTCATCCTGAGTTCCTGTATGTCCGGATGGTATGAAGGTTTTTGCTGTTCATCATGTGTAGGCATCACCACAAACTTTGCTGCCCAATCTACCATATCATGACGAACTAATCTCTCCATCCTCCTGTAAGAAATTACCTTCAGGTTGTTGTCCTTAATGGCTTTGAGTACGTGAGTTTTACCATCAATCTGAAATTTCATCTCCATGTCCCTAAGATTGAGAGTAAACTCCCCAATAGCATGTAGCCAACACATACCAAGCACAACATCGGTATCCCCCATGTTCACAACAAAGAAATCAGCCTTAAACTCAAAATTGTTGAGACGCATAGGCAGATCCAAAACCATTCTTTCACACTTCAATGTGTAGCCATCAGCAACCTTTACCCTAATTCCTTCAAATTCCTGCATCTGAATACCACGTCTCTCCACAAAATGTAAATCTATAAAGTTATGAGTAGCCTCTGTATCCAATAGAGAGATCACCTTTTGACCTACTAAGATACCCCTCATCCTAAATGACCCTTCTTTTTGCATGTTAGTGATGTAGGCATCTTTTATTTGCTGCTCCTCCTCATTTACCTCTTCTTTTTCTGAGTTTTCAACCTCTTCATCATCATAAGCAGCTTGCTGGTCATCCCAATCAGTCAAGTCTTCTCCTTCATAAAACCATTCCATTTGCTTTGCTTTACCCTTGGGTCTCAAAGGGCATTCGTGCTTATCATCGTAAGGTCCTTTGCACCAAAAGCAAAGCTTTCTCTTCCTCAAATCATTGTAGGTATCTCTATCCAATGATGCTGCAAATTTCATTTTTGGATTAGAATTTTCTGATTTCTTTGGGACCATAAATGGCAGACTCGCCAAAAACTAGCGAGTTTTTTTTTCAAAACGAGTTTTTGGTGCAAATACTCACCTAGAAAAACTCGTAGTTTTTTCTAAAAAACCCACCGATTTTTTGGAGAGTTTTTCAAAAAAACTCGGAGAGTTTT
>VDFB02002959.1:0-86689 GCA_007258455.2 Sequoia sempervirens
AAATCAACCTAATGTTAATAAGGGAAATGCATTTTTTAATGATATTGAAACACACCGTCTTGTCAATAATCAAGACTTGGATGCAAATACTATCTTTGGGAAAACCATACCCCTAAATCCATTGCATACATATATCCCTCTCACCTTTCATGATCCAAATGACCCATCGTCATCATCATTTTGTGCATCAACCCAAACCTCTCTCCCCATAACCTCACAAGGAGAGGAGGACATGTTCAAACTAGGGGGCATTTTTGATACTACACCATTCCCTCAAGAGATCACATCGCTCACATTTCCACAACTTCTACCATTACCGCCATCATCCACACCATCCCTTGGCTTAGGGCTTCCCCCTTTACCAAATATCAATCAAACCAACATTCCAAACGTCAATCAAAACATCATGCCAAACTTTTAAAACTTGTCATCAACATCGCAACAACAAATAACAACTACACAAGAAATCACCACCATCGCATCATCAACCATCCCCCTAACATCTCAAAGCATGGTCTCTTAAGGACCAACCACATCGATCCCACCATCTACCAATCAAATCTCAAATACCAACATGATGATGCCTTTGACCACCACAACAAGCACCATCCTGAATCCACCTCCACCTCCACCACCACCGAGCTCCAATTTATCAATCCAATATAGTATGGTGTTGCAAGCCACTTAGCAAGCTGCTTATCAAAAGGAATTTCTGCAAGCACAAAAATAGCAAGCTACACAACTAGCTACTCAACAAGCCACTCAAGTGGCACAAGATGCTCAAGCTGCCCAAATTGCACAAGCGCGACAGGTTGTACAAGCCCAAGCCTTATTGCAACAACAACAAAAAGAAGCCAGTCAAGCTGCAAAAGTTGCACAGGTGCAATCATAAGCTCAAGTACAAGCCCAAGCTCAACCACATACTCAAGCTAAACTCAATAGAAAACACAAAAAGCACAAGCACAAGTGCAATATCTTGTACAACAACACATAGCGCAAAAGAAAGCATATCATAAAGTGCTAAAGCAATATCAAGAATAGCATGAAGCAACTCAATTAGTAGCTCAACAACAAGTGCAACTACAAGCTCAACAACAAGCACTAATAGCACAACTGCAACATGAACAACAACAAGCATTGTTGCAAGCATACTTGTCTCAACAAAATATGCAAACATCATCCAATCCACCCATCCAACCAAAAATGAAAACACCCTAGAATACCTTCATCCCACCCCATGATCCGCAAAATGACGTAACAACACAAATTAGGTTGCTCTCACAACAAGTGCTCGATCTTCAATCAGGGCAGACCACAAAAACACCAAGAAACTTGTGTCCCTATTTGTTTGATAGGAGCCTTGTGATGAAAAAATTCCTGAAGGGATTCAAGATCCCCAAGTTCGACAAGTATCATGGGACGAGAAACCCTGAAGACCACATCAGGAAATTCCAAGTTCATTGCATGGAAGTCGCATATGACGGTACTTATCTGATGTGGCTATTTCTTAGGAGTTTGGCTGGCCACACTATGGAATGGTTCTCTTTCCTACCTATAGGAATTAAAACATTCCAAGAAATTATAGATGCATTCAAAAAAAACTACGCATGTAATATCACCATGGATGTCAATCTTGAAGAACTATCGACTCTGAAACAAGGTAAGAATGAATCATTCACTTCATTCTTACAACGATGGCGACCCAAGGCCAATTGAAGTAAGTGGGTCATGCCCGAGGAACAAAAAGTATGCACCATCATATCCAACCTTGACAGCCTCTTGGCATTGCATCTCAAGGTACAAGGGATCAGCACATATGACCAATTGATCTCCAAGGCGTTCAACATCGAACAAGCCCTTATGACACAACTTGGAGGATCAACTTCATACCCTGAACAACAAAACAACCACCCACCTACCAATTACAATGACAAACCTCGAACATGGGAAAGAAAAAAAAATGTTACCAATGATGGTGTCGTTGACGCCAAAGTGGTCATCAGTGCCCCTCACAAAAATACATCCGCAACAAAAATCCAAATCCAACACAAAAAAATCATCAAGCAACACAACAACCAAACAACAATCAAGTAATTAACAATATCAATGATCAAAGGGGACCACCCCAATAGAACAAGAATTACCCCAAGCGAAAGTACACCACTTTTGGGGAACCACCTGAAGTCATCATGAAGAATATGATAAATGAAAAACTCATCAAAGCTCCCACCTATGAGAATTACCAAGAACCGGATGTGAAACCTCTTTGGTATAATGAGAATCAACTCTACGACTTCCATAAAATCAAAGGGAATACCATGAATAGTTGTATGAGGTTAAAAAACATAGTTCAAGATCTCATTGACCAAAGAATTATAAATGTGGAACAACCAATAGGAAACCAAAACTTTAAGAAATACACAAATCCAATGCCTAGCCATGACAATAAAGGGAATAATAACACAGATAAGGGAAAAGAAAACTTCATGAATGTAAATCATGTGGATGACCATGTTGTTGCATGTCTGGATGACTACTGCTCTACCATCACCATCAAAGGATGCCATGTTGATTGTGGATTCACCACAAGAGGCGACAAAGTTACCATCGCAGGATCATCCTAGCCAAATAGAGTCCCTGCACCTAGATTTGTCCCCAATGGATATAACGCCCTAGATCAGCTCAAAAGAACGCCATTGCAAATATCCATCATGGAGTTACTAAAAATCTCATCTTCCCATAAGAAAATCCTTGAGGAAGCATTTGCTTCATCCATTGTCCCCACAGATCTTGATGCAGAAAAATTCCAAGATATGGTTAGAAATATCATTACACTGAATCTCCTCACATTCTCTTACCAAGATTTTCCTACTCAACCATCTCATAACTGTGCACTCCACTTAGAGGTCCTAGTGCAAAAAAGTAAAGTCAAACAAGTCTTGGTGGATGGAGATGCAGGCTTGAATATTTGTTCCCTCAAGCTCATTAGACAATTACAAATCTTAGAGGATTCTATCAACAAAGGAAAGGGTATCACAATACGAGCATATGACGATCAAGAAAGTGTGTCTCAAGGCACAATTAGAATCCCTATTCAAGTAAGGCTAGCTATCATTGAAACCACTTGTCGGGTCCTAGACCTTGACTTGCTGTATAACATCCTCCTAGGATGTCCATGGATTCATGCAATGCAAGTGGTAGCATCAACTTTCCATCAATGTGTCAAATTCACACATGAAGGACAAGAAGTCACCATCCATGGAGATCCTAAACCATTCTCCTACTGCAAAAGCCTCGAGGAAAAGTACTATAAAGTACCACAAGTACCTAAAAATGATGAGGGCCCATCTACACCATACATTGATCCCGCCACTCTCGTTTCCACTTCTACGACAGAGACACCCGCCATTCCCACCATCTCTGACATTAAGGTCATCATCAAAGATAACAGTTGTGGAAACTACATGCTCCCTAAAAATTATTTTGTGGTAGGAGAGTTACCACAACCTCCTAGATCATGAGGACATTCACAATCAAGTGAAGCCTCCACATCTCAAACATCTCCTGACGACTATCCCAACTATACAAGTTGGGGAGATCTTGGCCAAGAAGTCATAGAGGTAGATCCATCTCATATCCTATACCAAGATGATAGGCCAGTAGTTGATCTACCAATGGATGACAGAAGCAAAGGTCTACAAATGATGCTCGCAATGGTCTATGATAGAAATCAAAGACTTGGGAAAAATGATAATGGGCTATAATACCTATCATTCTAGAGATGCGAATGAGAAGTCTTGGCCTTGGATGTACCCCTCCGAGTATAACCATACATGGCTGAATTCCCCCACTTAGAAAGGTCAATAATCCTCGTTAGCTATCTCCAGTCAAACTTCGCTTACCAGTATCTATAGGTCACATCAGATATAACTTCACATTTAACATAAGTGATGTCTGTAGTAGTAGCGATGATGAAGATCCCATAACCAACCTACCTAAGCTCTTCGAGGATACCACTCTTTTCATGATTAGCACCTTATCCTTTGAATCAGACCATCAAAATCATGAAATCTGCCTAGTATATCCCCAACTCATCGACTATGACCAACGAGGAGCACCAGTTCTTGATACATTCAAAAATGATGAGGCACTCTTAGAATTCACGGGACTTCGGGATAAAATTCCATGTGGAGATCACAAAGCAAGGTTCATCATTGAGCTAGATACACATGCCTATTATGGGGAAATGATTGAATCCCTCAGTCACAAAAGTAAAAAACTGAGAATAATATCCAAGTCCTTGAGTGAAAACCACACTGTGGCATTCTCTGACTAGAAAAAAGTAAAAAGAAAGGATGCTTCCAATGGTAAAAACCTCTCCTAGGCACTTGAGGATGGGGGATTCAATCTTCCTTTCAGAGCTCTTCATCAAGAAAAATCAATAGTCCTAGCAGAAAGGTGCAATCGTATTAATCTATGAATAGAGGAAACCCTACACATCACATTCTATGCAAAGTCATTACTATCAGAGGAACAAGAACTCCTAGCAGCCTACTTAAGAGAGAGAGATAGGTTAACTTCACATGGAGCTATCCTGACATGCCCAGGCTTGATCTAGAAATCGTGGTTCACCATCTAGCAATACACTCCGAAGCAAAGCCCGTTAGACAAAAGCTCAGGAAAATACACCCTCAGATCACCCTACCAGTAAAAATGGAACTAAAGAAGCTATTAGATACAAGATTCATTCGACTGATAGATTATCCAGAATGGGTGTTAAACTTGGTGCCTATCTCAAAACCCGATGGGGGCATCAAAATCTGTATAGACTTCAGAGACTTGAACAAAGCATGTCTGAAAGATGATTTCCCATTGCCTAATATTGACATGATCGTAGACATGACAATGAGACATGAAATGCTTTCCGTGATGGACGGTTTCTCAAGTTATAACCAAATGATGATTGCTAAAGAAGACCAACACAAAATGACCTTCACTTGTCCATGGGGGACTTACTGCAAGAATATGATTCCATTTGGCTTAAAGAATGCAGGATCAACATACCAAAGAGCCATGACATTAATCTTCCATGAAATGATCCATAAGACTGTCGAAGATTGTGTTGATGACATTCTAGCCAAATATAGAAGGAGAAAGGATCACATAGCAACCCTAAGTCTCATTTTTGATAGGCTGGAAGAGTACAAGGTTTGATTAAACCTAAAGAAGTGTGTCTTTGGCATACAATCAAGAAAGCTACTAGGATACATCATGTCAATGAGAGGTATTGAGGTAGATCCAGCAAAAGTAAAAGCAATCCTTGATATGGAGGCACCAAAAACATTAAAACAATTGAGAGGTCTCCAAGGAAGGCTTCAATCCATTCGAATGTTCATAGCATAGCCGGTAGACAAAAAAATCCCATACTCTCACCTACTTCAGAAGGGAGTAGCATACAAATGAGATAAAAAGTGTGAGGAGGAGTTTAATAAAATCAAATAATATCTACTAACACCACCAATCCTAATGCCACCAATCCCAAGAAAACCATTAATTCTCCATGTGTTAGCAACATCAACAACCCTTGGGGCTCTCCTAGCTCAGCATGATGAAAATGGAACAGAAAGGGCCATCTACTACATCAGCAAAACAATGGTGGGGCATGAGTTAAATTACTCATCCATAGAGAAAGCATGCCTAGAAGTAGTGTTTGCATCACATAAATTCAGACATTACATGTTAGCACACAAAATCACCCTCTCAAGTACTTACTGTCAAAGGCAATGCTAATTGGAAGAATGGCCAAATGGGTGATCATACTATCAGAATACAACATTGAATATGTGGAACGGAAAGCAATAAAAGGCCAAGTCATTACAGATTAGCTTGTAGAAGCACCAATCTATTTAGAGAATCCTCTCATCTTAGAGTTTCCAGATGAATCTATTTTCAATCTCAACATAGCCAACCACTGGAAACTTTACTTTGATGGCTCATATACACAACATGGACCAGGATTCGACATCTTCTTTGTCACCCCGCAAGGGGACTTCATACCAAGGTCTTACAAATTGGCATTTTCCTGTACTAACAAAATTGTGGAATATGAGGCTTTAACCATAGGTCTCAGAATAGCAGTATAGTGGCACATCATAGCCCTCAGAGTATATGGATATTCTCAGTTGGTAATAAACCAAGTCAAGAATGAGTACCAGACAAAGGATGATAAGCTCACTCCATACAAGAAACTAGTGGAAACTCTCAAAGAATCCTTCATTGAAATCACATTTGAGCGGATTCCCAGAGCCAACAATAGAGCAGTAGACACCATGGCAATGATTGGATCCTTACTAGACATCCCTCACAATGTCCCAAAATATGAATTCCTGATAGAGCATTTTCTCGTGCCTGCATTCGAGGTACCATAATCAAAATTTGTGTGTGAAATCATTGGTCCCAGTGATCCTTGGTGCCAAACATTTATAAATACCTTCGAATAGGTTTCATACCTACTGACTTACCATTAACCCTAAAATGAACCTTTGTTAAAAAGGCATCCTGATTCATCATCTTAGGAGATACCCTATATCGTACGAGCATAGAAGGAACCTTACTACGATGCTTAAACGTTGAGGAGGCATTGACCACTCTAGTTGAAGTACATAACGGTATTTGTGGTTCACACTTAAGTGGAATGACTATAGCTAAGAAATTGCTGAGGATGGGTTATTATTTCCCCACAATGGAAAGAGAAGCATATGACTATGTCAAAAGATGTCTACAATGTTAGCAGCATGGGGACCTCATCCATGCTCCAACTCAACGACTTCAAACCATCATCACACCATGGCCCTTTTCACAGTGGGGATTCGATCTCATTGGAAAAATCACTCCCACTTCATCTAATGGCCATAATTTCATCATAACTGCCATTGAGTACTTTACTAAGTGGGTGGAAGCCATACCCATGATGTATATAACTGAGAAGCAGATATCAAAGTTAATCCTAAACTATCTCATTTTCTGCTACGGTGTCCCACAAGCCATTATCTCAGATAATGGGACACCATTCGAGAATCGGATGTTCATGACTTATGTGAAAAATTCAAAATCCAACATTGCTTCTCCACCCCATACTATCCCCAAGGAAATGGCCAAGCACAAGCCACAAACAAAACCATTTTGAAAATCCTTAAGAAAATAGTCAATGATGCAAGTCGTGACTAGCATCTGTAGCTTAATCTCGCTCTTTGGGCCTATCGAACTAGCATTCGCACACCTACTGGTGCCACCCCCTTCTCCTTGGTCTACGAATCAGAAGCAATACTCCCCATTGAGATTGAGCTCCCATCACTTAGGATATCACTGGAAAAACTCATCAGAGATGAAGAGTACCGAGTATTAGGACTAAATGAACAACGTGTAGACACTTTAAATCATTTGCAAGTCTATCAGATTAGACTCAAAAGGAGCTATAATAAGAAAATCAAAAGCAGTACTTTCCAAGTCTGAGAATTGGTATTAAAGGAGAATCAAAAGAATGTCCCAAATCCAAACAACAAAGGAAAATTTGAAGCTAATTTGTTGGGACCATTTGTTATCATAGCAAGTTATAAGTTAGGGGTATAATAGTTATCAACACCCGAAGGGGAACCTCTACAAGAGTCCATGAATAGCTCTCATCTCAAAAAGTCTTATGCCTAATATTTCAAGGTATAGAACCAAAAAAGTAAAAAAATTAGAAAATGTCCTAAAAAAATGGTTAGCTTGATGAAATTTTGGCAAACAGGTGTCTTGGTGACAAAAAAAAATTAAAAAAGCAAAAACTCCAAAAGGATCAAAAGATAGTAAAAAGAAAAATCGTCCTCTAGTGAAAACCACTTCGGTGACACTTTGGGAAGGTACCTTGGTGAAAACCTAGCAAACAGGCACCTTGTGTAAATAAGCACTTTCCATCCGCAAGATCTTTATGGCTTGTTCTGCATCATCCATCACATTCGAATATCCATCCACCACTCGTCCATCCACATCCACACCATAGCTTGGTCTTGTGTTCATATCATAATCCCTCCTAGTACTACTTGGCCCATCCTCAAGGTTAGTTTGTCCTGCTTTTATCAGACTAGTCTATTATATCACACTGGGGGCATGTTATCATCAGATCAGATTCATGTATATTCTTAAAGCCCTAAAAATTAGAAAATCCAAAAACATTGAAAAATCCAAAAATCCAAAAACATTGAAAAATCAGTAAATCCAAAAACTTTAAAAAATCAGAAAATCCAAAAAAACACATCTAAATATATATTGAAATCCCAAAAATTCAAAAACAAAGTCATCGTGTTGAACTACGGGTCTTTGAGCCTTGAACATAGGCAAGGTTGATCTTTGATCATCCCCCAAGACACTTAGGTCAGTCCTTTAGGCGTCTGTCATAATAAACAGACATTTCATCATGTATATCTTCATTTTTAAATTGGCCAAGTCGTCAGTCGAACTACGTGGTCTCTGCGTGTATAACGTAGGCAAGGCTAATCTGTTGATCAACCCCCGAGGCCCCTAGGATAGGTCCTTAGGTTATTCTCTTGGTCAAAATCTTAGAAAACCCCAAAACATTCAAAAATCAAAAATCAAAACATTTGAAAATCTCAAAAAATACCAAAAACAGCCTCAAAACATTGCAAAAACTCCAAAAACATCCAAATATTTGAAAAAATTCATCCATTTCACCTCGCTTACACTCACAATAACATCACTCATAATAAATGGTCATCATCCTAAACCTTTGGCTAAACAATCGGAAACAAGTCTAGCTCGTAAAAAAGTGAAAACTAAAAATGTCAAGTCTCAAGGTCTAAGTCAGTATGTAAGAAATTTGGTCAACTCTTTGTGTTGGTAGCCCATCATCCAATTGGTCCCATAGCAATCATTTGAAAGAAAGCTTTAGATAAATGAAATGATGTTTCACCATCCACTAACATGTTCTAGGATGCATCCTTCCTACAATGGGTATTATCTTTTGGCAATAGTTCCAATTCTTATCCTTGAAAACACATTCCCTTTTGGTTAGCGGTATTGAAGAAAATCAGCTTGTTTATTTACTTTACCTTGGTCTTTTGAGTTATCTCTTTGTGCTCATTCGAATAACCTCTCGATGATGTCCAAACAAATGGATTTAGAGAGATAGGAATGGGGCAATACTCATTATCTTTTGTCTACTGTGCTTGTTGGATGTTCTTGTAAAATAACCTTGGCGAATACTTGCTTTGTTAGATATGTATAGAGGGTGTTTTGGGCAACTTGTTTACTATTGCATTGGTAGGTTATACCTTTCCGTGTTTTGTTCTAAGGTGTTTGAAACTTCTAAGGTGCATCCTAGCAAGGTTTCCATATGTCAAGTGTGAACAAGAATACTCCTATCTATTTGTCGAGTCAAAGTCTATCACACTAAGTGCAACACCATCTTGGTTCTTTATACCTTGATGCATCATGCTTAGGCGTGTTATCAAACATAAGGTAAGTGACCCTTTTAAAATCCCAATTCTTGATAAGCAAATCATCCATTTCTCACCATCATCTCTCATAAAGATGGCTTGTTGGATCCTCTCATCATCACCTGATTTCTTCTTCTCCACACTAACATCATCTCATGAATAGTTAATCATCATCATTAGTGCATCCATCCTACATCTAGAAACCATCAACAGTCAACATATCATCTCACATGCATTTTATCATCATTTAAGTTGTTTAGGATAATACAGATCGGTTATTCTAAGCATCTTAAAATAATCTCATTTACACCATAATCATAACCATCCATTTTGAACCTTTTTATCATGAGATAGACCCTCAAATCAAATCTTTTCGCTCAATCTCTTGAGGGGGAAATGTACTAGTGTACTTTTCACTAGGGCATTGAAAAATAAATAATTTTTTTTTTGAATTTTGATCGCGGCAAGTTTATTCTTTGAACCAACATAGCAAGTACACTGCTTCAAAGAGGGAAAAAATGTAGACACATGAAATTATCATTGTCCACTTAAAAAGCATCACATTCATAAATCAAATACACATTCGTCCATTCATTAGGTAAATCAGGTTCATTTAGTTCAATCTCTAAAGATCATCCATTTAAATTGAATAAATTAACTTTATTTAATTTAAGCTTATCATTACCTCATTTGATTAAATAAATCAATTTTAATCAAATCATAACATTTGATCTTTCATAAATCATGTCCTAGATTTCATCTTCCTCAAAATATTTAACCTTTACCTTGCATCATCCTTTTAATTAAATAAACCAAACTTTATTTAATTAAAACTCAAATTCATATTTCATCCCTTTTTATTTAAATAAATCAAATAATTTAAGTCAAATGAGTCAAAATCATCTATCATCTTAACTAAGCTAATCTTGATTAATATAATCTAACCACCCATCACATCCTCTAGCTTTTCCCACTTGCACCAATAAAGCATTTTAATTCATTTATAAAATCCTCATTTTCCCTCAACAAAGCATCTTTTGGGAATATTCTCCAAGTTTGAATTTGAAAAGCAAGTTGACTTGTCCCTTCCAACATGGCAATAACTTCTCTCTTACATGTCCCACACTTAGCATTTAATTCTCAAATTCAAATTTGAATCTCCCCCTCTTTGGCACATTGACCAAAACTTTCACATTCCTCAACCATTCACAAGGGGACAAGTGGCTCCATCTCATTGGCTAAAACATTATCCCACATTGGTCCCTTTTGAGCGCTCTTAGCATTTGAGATTCTATAAATAGAAACCTTATTCTTCAACAATGGATCCACTAATATTATGCAAAGTTACTCTCTTCAATTGAGAACTAATTTTGTTCATTTCACTTCATCTTCAAGGCATCTATCATTGAGCTTAGCAAGGATTGGGAAATGGTTACTTTGCACAAGTGACACCAATCCAATATGGAATAGGTATATGTTTTGCTCCTATATGTCTCTTTGATCTTCTTTGTTATTTTTTTGCATTTAGGGAGCATGCCATGTTATTTCATAGGAGCATTTAATAAGTTTGCATATTACTAACCCATGGAAAATATTTTAGATTGTATGCAAATTTTAAAGGGTGCTTCAATAAGAAATAGGGACTAATTTAGTAGGTGTTAGGAATTATTCATTTTATGCAAGCCTAATTTCATTGTTGAGAAGAGTATCCATATTGAATTGTAATATTACTTTATATTCTATATTTAAATTTGGGACATGCTTGGATAGATTTATTCAAAATAAGATGTGTTTCCATGTTACTTTTAAATGATTATATTTGTTTTCTTTACCTATGAATATAAATATGATGGAATGTTGCTGAAGAAACCTAAAGGAATTCCAATATTTTTTTGTATTCTTTTAAATTTTGACAATGAAACATTTTATAGCTTTATTTTTATCATGATCTATTAATTTTGAGTGGTGAACCTTCATTTAAGAAAAGGTGTTACAATTATTTTTGAGATTGTGACTATGTGGCATATGAGGAATAATTACCTAAGCCATTTAATCTACTTTGAGGCCAAGAGTTGTTGCAAGGCCATGGATTTTTATTTTCTATGGTTGTGTGGAAATTTATAAAGGTTTCCCTTTGAAAGTTAAAACAAATGTTATGGAGGAATAAAAGACAATGTGTAAAATGAGAGTAGTTAAATTATAGTTACAATGGAAGGAAGACTAAAGAAAAGGGTAGGTGATAGTAGCTCTGGGAGAGCTACATATAGAAGATAGAAATAGAGGAAAGGGATATCAAAAAAAAGTAAATAAGATCTAAAAAAGAGAAAATAACTAGAAGTTCTAGAAGATAATTTTCAAATAGAGGAGGGTTGAAAAATGGGGTTAAAATGATTTTTTGGTACTTTATTTTTACATCTATGGTGAAATTTTTAAAAAATTGATGTAATATTATGGAACATGTAAGTTATACAAAAATTAATAAAAATTATTTAAGTGAATTATACTCCCTAAAATAATTATAAATTTTTGAATTAGTGTTTTAATGATATAATATAGAGAAATTTAATAAGACCCCCTAATCCTTACTCTATCATTATTTTAAAAATATCTAACAAAAAAGAGCGGAACACACTACACACTATGTTGTATTCAAGTGATAAAAATATGAATAATTTTGTTTGTTTTCAATATTTCCCCCTCTTAACCTTAACCATTTTAGAAATATGTAGTGGTTTATAAACTAGATTTAGAGTATTCTACTTACTGTTCTTATCATATCTTTAAAAAATGACTACACACATCTCAAATTACTAACCAAATTAAAATTTCATAAAATTTGAAGAAAAAAATTGCCACTTTGAACTCTATTTTCATCCTTCATTTCTATGCACTTACTAACTAAAGTAATTAACTTTACCATGTAGTATTCTACAATATTCTTCATTTTCCTTATTGGATATTGAAATTCCTTGTATGATAGCAAAAATCCCTACAAAATATGATAATACCATATCTAGTTAAGTATAATGTTCCTTGTGGTACCACTAGTACCTATTGATATGTGAACTAATCTCATCAAATAAAGTATTATTTATGAATATACCATTAAAAGATAAGGATTTATTATATATATTCATTATCACATTTGTATTACAATTCAAATCATACATGATTGGGAGGTACTTAAATTTAAGATTATGTGATATTTTATCAAGATTTAAATACACTAATTTCATGTAAAAATCATTGACCCGCATTCCATGAGTAGTTTTCCAGGATAACCCATCTATTGTGAGAATGAATGGTCCATTTAGAACTCATTACATATAGGTAATTATTAAAGGGTGAAGAATTGAGACTTCCCAAGATGTTATCTATCTCACTAATAATTTAATTCAAGTCCAATTCACCATAAAGTTTTACCCAAAAGAAAACCTAATTAATATAGAGTTTACCATGGCAGAAAAGAGTGTTAGGATTAAGGTCCAATTTACCTTGTAAATTTTATGTCATATTGCATGAATCCAACATCCTTGAAAAGTGTCACTAGGAACTGAGGGTGTATTGGAAAATTAATTTGTAATATTTTATACTAAACATTGTTTGAAATGCATTTGTGATAAAGCCTTCTGAAAATGGTGGTTAAGGTTTGTTGTGCACATAAATATTTAATAGATTTTTTTAAAAGTGTAGACACATAGAATGTGATGGTAAAAGACAAGTGAAGAAAACAAAATGGTGACCATTGGGCTTCTCCACTTGTTCTAATTTGGAAAGGGGTAGCATGTGTCTCTTGATATTCCTTTATTTATGGTATTTCATGTAATGTTCCATTTCCATGTTTGGGCACCTGGGTTGGATGGAATATTTTTGGAGCCAAAACATGTGTCCAATGATGTAAAAATTCCTATGTTTTCACTTCATTGAAGGTTTGGTATATTGCGTGTGGTATCAGAGCCAAGTTTAGCTCTAGAACCCATGAGCTCATCATTATTTCTATCTAATGTTATCTAATGTTTGGAAATTCTTGTGCCAAGATGGTGCATCTCAAATTAATGGCTTGAAAGTAAGTAATTTGAAATGAGAACTACCATAAGGCCAAGAAGGAAAGAGAAGCCATTGTTACAACAATAGAGGGTACCAACTTCGAGAATGTCATCTAGTTGAGTGACACCAAAACCTTTAGTCACACACTTTCTCAGATCAATTATGTGAAGAGGAAGATGAAGATGGAGGCCAAGTTTAATTACTTACCTTCCATCTCATAAAAAAATATTGATTTATTATCACTAAGTTCCAAGGATATACCCTCGGAAGGGAGTGCCAATCCGACATTTACTTTTAGGGATCCTAGAGTTCTTTTGGACTAGCGGAAGTAATTGCACCCTCCTCGAGTAACGAAGCTGAGGAATATGTACCTCATAACTATGTATCATGTGACAAATCCAAAGGCTATTATCCTTTTTGGGATAGGTATGAACAAATGAGAGATGAGTAACAATCTTAGTCTATAGGTTATTGTCCTTTAAGTTATGTATCAGAGAGTGAATATGAGGGATACTCTTCACTTAACTATCTAAATAGTCACTCCATGTAATCAAGGGGATATTGAAATCCTTCTGAAATGAATAAAATTATATATTTATAAAAAAATAGTATGCTTAATTTGATTTGGAATCCTTTATGTGTGTATGAATGCCATTTTTAATGTTTTTTATAAGATAGTTGATAAGATAATTTAATCTAACATGGATAACATCTAGGTAAAATTTATTCTAGTGAAGATGGTGAGGATAAGAAGTAACCCTAGCAGAAGCCACAAAGTTAGGAAAGAACCCATTGGATTTGAAACTAGAATTGACCACATCTTGGCAAGATTGGCTAACCTTGAGCAATAAAGAGTTAAGGATAGGGTAGAGAAATTTCTCATTAATGAGCATGAGGGAGAAAAATATTCTCATGGGCATAATGAAACTCATAATCATGAAAAGGAAAAATCACCCATGCTATCCAAGGAATGAAATAAAAGTGTATGGATTTTGAACTTTCCAAGAACATGAAGAAGATTACTCCACAAAATTTTGATGGAAGTGTTGGACGAGATGGGGCTAAGGTGTGGCTTTTCCAAATGGAAAAGTATTTTGAAATCCAAAACTAGACTAAGACCACTAAGGCCACTTGGGGTGCTTACTAGTTAGTAGGAGAAGCCTCTAACTAGTGGATGAAAAAAAAGTTGGAACTCAATATTCACTCATGGAAAGTGACATGGGGAGAATTTGTTGAGATCTTTGGTAAGATATGGTTACCCCAACTCTACTACGACTAGGAACTCTCAGATTTCTAGGGTTTGAGACAAGGTAAAATGATAGCTAACGAGTATTGGGAGAAGTTTACCTAAATTCTGCATTATGTTCCCATATATCACAAAGATGAACACCTCCACATAAGAAAGTTTATTATGGGACTTAATAATCAAATTAGAGGAGAAGTGGATATGCATGGTCCAAATACCATGGATCTAATATATGAGAAAGCAATTAAATAAGAGAAAAAGTTCAAGGCTAACTCCACCCGTCAATAAAGTAGAGAGCATAAGAAGTTTGTGGAATTTCCTAACAAACTAGCTCCAAAGAAGGTGGAATCTATGCAAAATGTTCCAAGGAAAAAGGGAAAAGGGTTCCTCAAAGAAGGAAAAGACTCTAAAAGAGAGCATAAGAGAAATGGTTCTAGCATTGGTAATACCAAAAAAGCTAATGAAAATGTCAATAAATTTGGAGAACCTCACAGGAAAAGAGGACCAACTATGGGATGTTTTGCATGTGGAGGAGACCACTATGCTAACGAATCTCCTAATAAAACTTCTGAATCATAACCATATGGCAGTTCCCTACCCACCCAGTAGGTGATGTTTCAACAAAATATACATGTAGTTGTGGATGATTGTTAAGTGGAGTATCAAGTAACTCTTGTTGAAGCATTAGGTATTTTATTTGGCTTATCTATTTATGTTCCTATTGATATTGGTGCAACTAAGAATTTCATTTCACCTAGAGTAGCTAAGAAATTATCTAGGAAGGATGGGTACATGGAAATGTACATTGGAAGTCGAGTATGCAAACTAGAAAAAAACAAAGGTGGAACAATTTCTATTTGAGGCTAGGATAGAACTGCCTAGCTTTTCTATGGAGCTGAACCTTTATTTCACACCTCTAACATCATATGATATTTTCCTTGGTATGAATTGGCTATGGAAATATAGGGATAAAGTATATTTTCATGCTAAAATTGTAGAGTGCCTAGATGATTTTGGTAATCACATAAAATTTCAAGAGATACTTAGAGAGGTCAGGATTCATCAAATTATGATAATACAACTATTAAGAGATAAGAAGAAACTTGGGTATAAACTCTTTTCCATCAAGATAGAAGAATTGGAAAAATATCTTGATAACTTGGAATTCCAGAGCTTTTAGGAATTAGAAGATGGTGAAATAGATGAAACTAGAAAGTTGGATATGGAGAAGTATCCAATATTGAGGAAATTTTCATATGTATCTCTAGATGAGTTGCTAGGGTTGCCACTGAAAAGAATATTTGACTTCTCTATAGATATAGTTCCATGTTCTAAACCTATTTCCAAGGTTCCTTATAGGATGACAACCACTGAGCTTATATAACTTAAGGCATAATCGGATGATCAAATTGTTATCTGAAGGGTTGACAAGACCAAGTGTTTCACCTTAGGGAGCAAGGATGGTACTTTTTTTTTGTGCATCGACTATCATATGCTTACCAAAGATATAGTTAAGAACAAGTATCCATTGCCACACATAAACGATCATTTTGATCAAATGAGGGGAGTCGCCGTATTCTCAAAAATAGATCTAAGATCTCGATATCACAATTTAGTATTAAGGATGGAGACATCTTTAAAACTACATTTAGAACCATATATGGATGCTACAAGTTCACTGTTTTACCCTTTGGATTAACAAATGCACCTGCAACATTTATGAATCTAATGAATAGTGTATTTAGGGACTTCCTAGACAAGTTTGTATTATTTTTTCTAGATGATATTTTTATTTATTGCATAAATGGGGAGGAACATTAGAGTTATATAGAGATAGTTTTACAACGTTTGATAGAACATCTAAGTGTACATTCTTCCAAAAGAGTGTACATTATTTGGGTCATGTGATCTCAGTAGATGGAATTTTTGTAGATCTAGCTAAGATCAAGGTGGTACTTGAGTGGCCTATACCAAAGAATGTGTCAGAGGTAAGAAGTTTCATGGGTATAGTAGGGTATTATAAAAATTTTGTTGCAAACTTCTCTAAGATTGCTTTCCCAATTACTTCATTCAAAAGAAAGGAAATAAATTTGAATGGACTAAGAAGTGTCAAGAAGCATTTGACCTACTCAAAGAAAGTTTAAACACTGCACTGATCTTAAAAGTACCAAATCCTTAGGGTAATTGTACTGTTATCACAAATGCATTTGGAGAGGGATTAGGAGGTGTCTTAATGCAAGATGGGAAAGTAAATTCTTATGAATCTAGGAAGCTGAAACCTTATGAGATGAGCTATGAACCACATGATTTAGAATTAGTAGTTGTGTTTCATGCATTACAAAAGTGGAGGCATTCCTTGTTGGGGAAACCCTTTGAGATGAAAATTTATCATAATGGGTTAAAGTACCTTTTCACTCAAACTAATCTGAATGCTAGATAAAGAAGATGGTTAGAGTTAATAGTTGATTATGACTTCAATATCAGTTATATAAAAGGGAAGAAAAATCAGGTTGTCAATGCCTTGAGTCAAAGACATCATAATGCTTCAATAGTAATGATTCAAACTGACTTTAAAGGGTAAGTGTTGCAAAAATGAAAAGTCACTAAGTATTACTTGCAAGTAAGGAAAGCACTCACTAGCATATGCAAGATTCTAGGTATGAAGCTTTTCATTTTCAACCTAATGGATTACTTAGATATAAGGGTATAATGTATGTACTTGATGTAGAAGAGTTCAGAAATTTTGTATTGAAGGAAATACATGAAGCACCATAATCTGGACACCCTAGAGTGATGAAAATGATGGAAAATGTAAAGCCATTATACTTCTAGAAAGGGATGAAAGGAGATGTTGCTAGATTTGTGGCTAGGTGTGTTGAGTGTTAAAGGGTGAAAGTATATCATCATCATCTTCCAAGCTTGTTATACCCACATGATATACCAAAGAGGAAGTGGAAATTCATAAGTATGGACTTTGTGCAAAGATTGCCTATGTCAAGAAATAAGAAAAATGCCATTCTTGTGGTGGTAGATAAGCTTACCAAAGTAGCACATTTTATACCTAGGAATCTAACTGATGGAGCACTTGTCATAGCAATGAAATTTGTGCAATAAATGTTTAGGTTGCATGGGATTCCTAAGAAAATAATATCATATAGGGATGTATGAGTCACTTCTAGGTTTTGGAAAACTTTGTTTTCTATGCTAGGGAGTCAACTGAATATTATCTTAGAATATCATCTAGAAATAGATGGACAAACTAAAAGCGTGAATCAAGTATTGGAAGACCTACTTAGGATGTACTATATGGATCAGTAGTACAAGTGGGAGGATTGCATACCCCTAGTAGAATTTTCCTACAACAATTCCTATCATTCTACATTAAAGATGGATCCTTTCAAAGCATTATTTATTAGAAAGTGTTGAACTCCTATAAGTTGGGATAGAGTATAAGACAGAGTGAGTCTTTGGCCATAAATTTTAGTAGAAATGGAGGAGCAAGTTAAGATTGTTAAGCAAAGGTTGGATGAAGCTAACAATTGACATAAAAGTTATGTTGATGCCAAAAGAGTTCCCTATAATTTTGTGGTACATGACAAAGTGTTGTTGATAGTGAAACCTCACAAAAGCTCCATTAGATTTGGAAATTATTCTAAGTTAGCCCCACATTATGTAGGAGCTTTCAAAATTCTAGAGGAGGTCAATCTAGTGGCTTATTGAATTGCATTTCCACTAGCTCTTGCTAGAATGCATAACATCTTCCATGTGTCCTACCTCAAAAAGTATATACTAGGTGATAATCATGTGACTAATTTGACTGCTTTATAGGTACAAGACCCTAAAGTGGTAACTCTTGAGCCCTTCAAGGTGCTCAGAACACATGAGATTCACTTGTGTAATAGATAAGTCTTGCAATATAAATTCTAGTGGGACCAATACATAGAAGCCTTAGCCACTTGGGAGGACTGTGTTGAGATTCAACAAAAGTTTCCTCACATTTTAGATGCTTATGAGAATGTTTGAAAACAATATGTTATTTGGTTGCTTTTTGTTTTATGTAGCTACATAAAATCATCAGGGATGATGATTTAAAAGGGGGGGAGTATGGTACACCCCAATTGTGTAATTACTATTTACTATTACTATGTAGGGAAAATATAAATGTAATGTGAATTTTGGAGATGAATATTTAGTGCTTGTACTTTGTTATCAATCCATTATGTATGTATGTTATGTCATTTGATGTTGTGGAAAAGTACTGCATATATGTGAATGAATGGTTATTGAATTAATATTCTAAGTTTTAGATGTATTACATATACTAAGTGGAGGGGAAGTGTCACTTAGGAGAAGAACTCGGTTGAGTAATTGATAACGAAAACTATCTAAGAATACACACACCATAGTAGAATAATTGAGTTGAGTTAGTTTGTGGAAAGTTGGCAAGTCATCCTCAATCGACGTGTCTACAATATGAGTCTTTTTTACTACAGAGTGCATTGTTGGGTGACATTTATCTATTTGAGCTTTAGAGTTCTTTCTTGTATTATTATGATTATATTGATAAGAAGGGTATACGTGGAGTATGCGTAAATGTATGTATATACATGTCAATGGGACCTAATGACATGTATATTTATATGTATAGATGTACCAAACATAAATGTTTATCAATACAATGGTTATTGTGAATTGTTATATTTGAATTGAATGTGTATATATATATATGTACATAGTATATACATATATCTATATGTATACATATGTATGCATGTACATATAGGCATATACATATATACATATATAATCAATATATTGTGATTAGTACATGAATACCATCATGATTATACTTATTTGACTATTGAATGTATACTTACTTTGATGGATTATGATATATATATATATATTAACATATATCTATATATATATTAACGTATACCTATATATATACATATACATATATTTAATATATTATCTATTACTTGAAATCAACTATCATTAACAATGATAAAGGTTGATTATAAGTTACTTGTGACTATATTTTGTGAGGCCAAGTTTTACTCTTGCTACCCCACATAGTGGAGTATGTATACTACAATGTAGCTCAATGTATTAAGTTGATAAATGGTGAATACTTAGTGGAAACTTTTATTGGAATCTTATTTGAATTGGTGAACACTAAATGCCATGTCTTTGAGCTTGAACTAAGATCTATTAAGCCATTTAAGGTAATGAGAAAACAAGTCAATGACTTTGTCAAACTGGTTAAAATTATTTGAATTGACTCATGAGAAGACTTGGTCAATGGAAGTTTAGTGTCACATATTTGTTAATGACTGTTTCAAATATGAGAGACACCACACCAACTATTGGATAGTGAATTTTTACTTGGTGCCACCTTTTCCTTCTTGTTGTAGATGTTTATTGTTTGATTAATTTTAATTTCACCATATCAATCATGTTTCAATTTGAATAAGTCTCATTTTGCTATCAATCAACAAGGTTGATCTATAGATGTGATTTGCTAAGTAAGTTCTTATGCTTGTGCCACCTTTTTGCTAAGTCGAGTGAATAGGTTGTGCATGGAAATAGTTGTGAATAACCATGCCTTATCTATAGGATGTGAGGCATCATTGTTGCTATATCAATAGTAGGGAAAACTCATTTTTTGTGGACACATTCTTGCAAGCATTTATACTCTACATTATTTTTAGCTTTACTCAATTTTATTTGAGAGAGAGAGAGAGATTTCTATTATATTGAGAGAGAGTAGTATTTGAGAGAAGTATTATATCAACTTGAGTATTAGAGGTTTAATGTGACATCTCTTGAGAAGCTATAATCAAGCTAGTTGCTGTTGGAGAAGCTACATTACTATCAATTGATTGGATAAAGCAATAACATGCATGAGGATATTCTTCTTTATTATTTTATTTATGAAAGATTTCTCTCCATGAATGTTTGAATTGTCTTTTAAAAGTATTTACATTTAGGGAAACTAGAATGGCTTTAAAAAGGAAATAGAAGCTTTTATGTTCTTTTTATGTTGTTCTTGTATGTACTCCATAATAGGAGGTCAGTGTTTATCATAGGTATTACATACTAGATATGATTAAACATGAGTGGCATATGAGTTACTCTTAGCTAGGTTAATTATTTAACTAGAATAGATTGATTTTACACCTAGGATTGTTTATCTAGTATGGGAGGGATCCTGTGTACTTGTTTAAGTATATTTATTCCAAGTATGTAAAAATGGTGATAGGTTATCTTTGGGGTGATAGATTATCCATTGAAGGAAATACATATGTATAGTTTAAGATGGCATTACGTCAAATTGACCCTGAGTAGTGTATGTGATAGATGACCTTCATTGGAAGTATTGAATGAAAACACTTTGTCCAAAGTACTGTGACTACCTCTGGCTCCATTATTAGTTCACCATGATCCACTATTACATGCTAGTTCCAAATTGTGGGTTTACAAGTTCTAGTTATGTAGGACACAACACTATGCTTAGTTGGTTGTAATTATAATTCGGTTACCCTACGAATCTCGTCATCAAAGGGAAGGGCCATCTATTGAATGATAGATGTGTAGGCAATTGCATATGAGTTCGTGGTTGACAGAAAAGCACTTGAGTGATGTTACAACAAGCAACATAAGAACCAAGATTTAAAATGAAGGATCCTAGACCATCTATAAGCTATTTGTTCCAAAGCTCATTGAGCAATGTTTGTAAATGTATGGATTCTTGTATGATTGTATCTTGCAAAATTATTGTAATGAAATGAAATCCTTATTGTATTATGTTATGGCATCTTTGTTCATATATTCTCAATAAAGAAAATATTTTTTTTATTAGAATATCTTGTTACATAGTTTGTTACTTGCAAAGTGAAAACTTAGGAATTTTTACTTCATTGAAGGATTGGCATGTTACATCCTTACACATTCTAAGGAGGAAAATCAAAATATATGATGTTCGCAATGAATATTCATATTTGAGTGTCAATTTTGGTACATTAGTCCTATTTACATCTCCATAAATTCAACTCCTTGGATGTGAAAAACATACATGGAACAATTATATTACACATACAAGAACCTAAGTAAGAACAAGTTAGAGCACAAAGAGGTTGTTCAAAGGCATACAAGTGGTTCCAAATTATATGAAAAGAGGAGAATGGAAGTGTGTGATAAAATTTAATGTCTTTTCAAAGATAATGCATACATGGCCTCTCTTCATGATGAATATTTTTCCCTCAAGTGTTTCACCATGTAAATCCTTTTCCATGTGACTCTTTCATGTTGCTAATTTGTCTCTCTTTACTACTACCTTATGGTGATCCTATGTTTTTTTTTTTTTTTTTTACAAGTTCACATAGGCTTGTGTTGTTAAGAATTTTATGTTTTCTTATTTATAACATCATAATAAGATGGAACTATTCATGGTAATTCCTTATTAAGGTTACCTAATTTTAGATTTGTAGACAAATTTAAGATTTTCATATTGTAGTATTACAAGCTTAGTATCTCATCAATAAATCTTGAAATTGAGAACAAATATTTAACTTTAATTCATTCGATAAAGATTGAAAATTTTTAAAAAAATTGACTTGATCTAAGAAAGCTTCATGATTAAGTAAACTTGACTCAAAGTAGTACTAGGATGATGAACCCCTTATGATGTTTGGATGCTTCACATCTACGACTATCACCTATATTTAAAAAGTGCTAAGTGGATCATTCATTCTCATGAGAGATGGTTTGTAATGAAAAAATGCAAATAAAATGTGTCAATGATTTTGACATAGAAACTACATAATTGAATCTTGATAAAAAAAAGCTGTGTAGTTTGACCAGATTGTAAAACACCACTTACATGACAATCAAAACCAATATGCTATTATTATCAAGCATGTTGCTATCAGTATCCATAGAAGACATGAAAGATATATAAGATTTATGGATAGGTATAGCTAGAGTATAAAAAGGGAGTGAAAAGTAATGAGAAAATCCTTAAAGAAGGACAATATACAATTACCAAGATATGATATTTCATACATAATTGAATATTATTATTATGTTAAGATAGCATGATTGAGTCAAAGATAAAATATTCAAATTAAAAATTATATAAACACACAAAAATTTATAATAATACTATGAATATTAGTTGAAGGAAAAGCTCTAGAAGAGTCCATAATGAAAATATTAATCAATAGATGGTATACCATGCTCAAAATATTATGCAATAAAATATTGTATCCCTAATACCTATAAATAAATGGTATTAAGACTTAAGTAAGAGATGATATAGATTAAAAAGTTAATCAATAATAATTTCTAAGGATAAACTCTAATGGTGCCATTGAAGAGGTTAAATTTGTGATTGATACTATTGAAACACTAGAGAAAATTTATATGAGGATAGTTGTTACGATTATCTTAATTGTAATATAGCTCTAAATGATCTAACCTGAATAGTAGTTGGCCAAGCAGTTGAACAATGTAATAGAAAAATGTAATCTTATGCTAAAATTCACCCCCTTATTACATTGTTCCTACAAATGTACACCTAAAATATTATATTTCACCTTGCTAATAGACCCCTTCAAGGCTTAGATAACAAAACTTTTTTATTAGATAAATATAAATTCATGAAAAAATATTTCCTTGAAGAAAAAATCTTGAATTAGGTGGAACTCATGACGCTCAAAAGGGTGTAGCTTTAAGTTAAATTCTCAAGTTCTTAGACTACTATTTTGTTGAACCCTCAAATCATAGATTCTTAAATTATTTGATGACAATCCAAATTGAGCTACGATGGAGCTCTATCAAGTTGTATAATGAACATACGATGGGTTTAATTCTTGATTACAATCTCATAAAGTAACTAGAAAATAATCCATATTGAGTTCAACACCAAAACCCTTACCTATCTCCAAAACTCAAACTTCACAATATATGTATTCTTGAAATCCATCTGCACCATAAAAACAAAGCATGACATAAATAAAAATTGCTTCTCATATAGAGCACCATCTCAAAGTGAGAAGCGAACTTGAGATGATGGAAATTCCTCCATCCTCTTATGCCACCAACCTCTTATTGTGAAGGCTTAAAACATGAATCCAATCTTAATATCTTCTACACAATAGTTATCAATAAAAGCATCACCTGGTGGATGTTCATCCCTAATATTTGATTCAAAGTTGAGAATAGTAAGGTTTATGTCTTGATGCTTCCGTTTAGGATAGGTATGATAGTCTCTCAACTTAGTCACTCTTGGCAATACATCTTCATTGGGTGTTCCAAGATACCTAAAATTATGAAGTTGTAGTTTTGAATCTGCCTAAAAGGGAGCATGCATTCTAGAGATTTCAATAGACCACATGTCAACAAGTGTGTGATAGTGAGTGGCTCTCAAGATAACTTTAGGTACTCTATACTTACTAATATTAGGTGCTCTATACATGAGACTCACAATCTCATGGGAGACACCTTTACAATATTTTCAACCTAAAATTAACTCTAAAAAATAGACTTCAAACTACAACTTACATCAACACCTTCATCTTTCTTTGACCAAAAGAATTATACAGATACTTAGCATCTTTTCTTAATACCTGAATTACATCCCTTTGCTTATAGATCTTAATCATAAAATAAATAATAGAAACAACTTCAAAACACTTATTTCTTTTAGAAAAGAATATCGTAGGCATATAGCAAAAGAGTTTTTAAAATCACTTCTTGCAAAATGGCCAGTGAAAGATATAGGTATAAGACTCAACATCAACAAAGGTTTTGTCAATGTAGAAATTCAAATTTAATATGCAATTGTTATATCGAGTAAATTAGAAGCAACATTCATAAAACATTTCATCCTAAACATTCATGTTTACTACCTTTCTTCAAGATTGTTGCACCAATATTCCCTTAAAATTGGCTTAATGCGCTCTCCACGCTGGTTCCATAGATTCTAGATCGGACTCGATTTATGTATTGTTTTTTCCCACACACATCATTAATGATTTTCTCCTTCACGCATAACTGAAACACCTATTCGCTATCTTCACAGTTTGTTACGATGATTTGTCTTGACCTTAATTAGCAAACCCAAGAACTACTAATCTGGGGATTCCTGCGATCTAACGATTCACACTCCCATATATAAAGTATGGCGCCCAGCTAGAAATGAAACGAGACACGCTTTATTTTGGAGGCCTTCAGATGCCTCCTGCTCTTCCACACGCCTCAGAACCTTTACACGCCTTGTCTATGCTTCCATTAAACTATTGCGCGGGCTTTCAACATCTTCCCACACAGATGTTTTTTTGCTATTATCTCACAATCCTCATTAATGTCTGGAAAAAGCATGTTGATTTATATGCCGCCTTCTATTCTCGCCCTTCTATTTTCGCTACCACGTAGATCAACATTCTCTCTACATACTCTCAGGCATGGATCTCATACCATATGAAGGGGTTAAAATCTTGACTAATATTATTAAAAATCTGGAGTAGATTTATACAAGGAGGAGAGATGTTATAATTATATTAACTGTAATACAACTACAAATGACCCAACCTGAATAACTATTGGTAATAAATAAAAAATAAGTAATGTTATGCTAATAGTCGCCAATGATCTGTATGGTGAGAAAATATAATGATACTCAATGGAATTGAAACTTTGTTACAGGGATATAACAATGAAACATGGAAAATTTGAAATGGAATTAAATTCTATTTATATATGAAAATAATGTATAATAATTAGAAAACATAAATTAAAAATTATAATTACAAACAAGAATATATGGTATTAAAAAATCATAGGTAGTGTAAAAATAGATTGGTTGATATAAAAATATAATGGAGAAGCATCCCTTTCATATAGCTCTAGGTTAATTATATAAGTGTTAAACAGGAACAAAAAAATTAATTTGGATATAATTAGAAGTTCTATTGATAAATATTTAGTAAAGAATTCAAGAAATGACGATGAAACATATGTGCACTTAAATTTGTGAACAATAATGAAGAATCTATGCTAACATCATGTACAACCCATTTTCCATAGTATATAAATTTAATGCTCATGATCCCATGAATATGACACATTTAGAATAATGATAAAATTTAATGTGGCGGTATCCCAAGTCGTCGTGTTTGAACGTAAGCCATGTGGATATGATATGCGATGTAAATATGATTTGTATTATGCATAAATGATCTATTAGGAAGTGGGAACAAACATTTTCACTTGTGCTTCTCTAATGTTTTAATCTATCAAGATAGTGTTTGCAACACTTTAAGAGTGGTTTTAAGATTTCTAGGGTCAAGTTCTCCTAGATCAATCATTTCTATGAATTAACTTTATGGTCATGAGACACTTATCCTAAACAAAGTTCCCAAATGTGTAATGGCTTGAATGATTCTAATATAAATTTATGCCTTATTCAACATTTTTTGTTTAATATCAAAGTGATAATAAGTGTACGTTGAGTGCTTTAAATATCAAAAGATAACAAGAAGTCACACAAGTAATCGGTGAAAGTGACAAAAAATACAAAAAATGAACGCTTGAATTTTAGTATCAATCTTACGTGTCATAGAAATATAGCACAAGGATATAGTCCAATTGAGGTGAGAAGCGAACATTTTGAGGTAGATGCAAATAATAGATATAATAGATAGCTAATAAATGATAAATATGTACAAATATTTTTTAATAGCAATGAGATAATATCAAAAGAATAAAAAAAGATACAAATAAATATGAAAAAGATAAAAAATAAACATTAAATAATGAATGAAACCTAACACAAAAATATGTTGCTTATCAATCTATAATTTAATGAATTATTTGATGAAACTAAACAAAAACTAAATAAAAATTCAGAAAAAAAAGGCATATAATTTCAACATTTCAATAATTTAGTGAGCAGGTAGAAGACCGCTGAGCAGATCGATGTTTCTGAGGAGAGACATAATAATTGTGACGATAATTAAAAAGCAATTATGTAACTCTCAAAACTATATTTGACAAAGTCAATAAACCAGAGCACATCAAATTACTATAAATTCACATACAAACAGATATGCACAAACAAATAAATAAAATTAGTTAATATGCTACGTAAGCTCACGAAGGATTCAGCTTTCAAACACGGCCGGACAAATTAAATATTCATAATGAGGTCAATATTCTACATGCCGTGTTCACACCGGGTAACTATTAACTAGAGGAGACGACAATTGGTATCTGGGAATAAAAAATACGCAAAGCAAGCTGCACGCCCAAATTATAATGTCCGAAGGTATCCGAACTTAAGGATCGAGTCTGGAACGGCTACACTACAGAACTGGTTAGCCTAGAACGGTCATGACAGGAGCTTATATTATGGTTGTAGTCTACAATATATTTTGTGGTCTGCCGATATTAGGCCTTGTTTATGGACAGCCTGGTAAGAAATACAACTCCTATAAAACGAAATCTACTTTTATTGTTATATTTAAAACCATATTATCTAAGCTTAGCCTTGTTTACAGGATTCATCAACTCGGATTGTGGTGGAGAAGAGAGCTATAATGATACACACAATATACAGTGGACTAGCGACCAACAATATATTGAAGCAGGGAACAGAGGAACTATTCCACCGGCTAACATTAATCAAGATGTAGAGCGTCCACTCAACGGCTTCGCTTTTTTACCTATGGAAAGAGAAACTGCTATACGCTACCTGTTGTGATGGGAAACAAATACATAATCCGCGCCTCTTTTCTATATGGAACTTCGATGGCCGCCAGTCACAACCAATATTTGACTTATTGATAGATGCGAATTATTGGGATACTGTTGTAATACTGTATAAAGAAGATATCATTACAAAGGAAGTGATTGTCATGGCTGGAAGCACGTCAATTAGCATATGTCTTGCTCGCAGTGGAGATGGTAATGATAAGAATACTACTTTCATTTCATCCTTAGATGGTAATGACAAGAATACTACTTTCATTTCATCCTCAGAGCTTCGCCCCATCATGCCATCCATGTATATGGAAGAGGTTGGAGAAACGTACTCTCTAATGAGTGTTGTACACCTTGATTTCGGGTCATTTTCCACATCATCTCTCAGGTATGGATTGTGATTTCGGGTCATTGTTCATATCATCTCTCAGGTATGGATTGTTTTCTTAACTACATTTGCCAATCTAGCCTGAAAAGATTTACAATATAAATTTTTCTTGTTTTTCATATTCTGGTTTTAGAGAAAAATGTTTCATAAATTCAGTAATGGTAAGTGCACAATCTGAAATAAAAACTAAATATGATACACTATATTTTAATTTGTTAAAAAATCGTAACAGTTAAATCTTTTTCTATGAATCTTCTCTTTCACCCTTAAGTATATACACTTTATAAACATAAATCATACTTAAAATTAAATAAATGTTGTAAAATATAAACAAAAATTATTAAAAACCCAAAATGTTAAAAATGTTTGCCTACTAAATATATAAGATGCACAGTATGCAACACTTGTCGAGGACTATTTTTTCTGAAGGAGGTGGATTGGCCCAAAACTAATCCATTAATTTTACAGTTGTTGAGAATTACATTGTCCGCAGATATCCTGAGGATGAATTCGACAGGATCTGGACGCCGATTGTATCAAAGACTTTGCCTGATGACAACACCACGGGCGATATTCCGTCTGAAGAGTATTTTGCAATACCATCTGCTGTGATGCAAACGGTTTTGTTCAGCAACGTAAGCAATGCGTCTATCGTATTGAAGCGGATTGTTGACCAGACTGGGGACTACCTCAGCGTACTATGCTTCTCTGAGATTGAGAAGCGACCACCTAATGCGATTCGTGAGTTTAATATTAGCAGGGATAACGGTTCATTTCCTCCAGAAACTGTAACGCTCCCTGTCTACCCAATCCAGGGTATTTTCTATGAAACTATTAAATCTCAACCAGCCGGGTACATAAATTATACCCTCCAACCAACTAAGCGATCTACCATGGGGCCTCTTGTCAACGCTTGGGAAATCTATCGTTATAGCGACCCGCTCGAGAATGGAACATACACTGAAGATGGTCAGTGCTGTGTTAGAACATTCTCGTAATTTCTACCTGTTGGAATATTAACCCTAACTGCCGCCGTCCCCGCCAACCACTGCCCGCTATATCGCAATCAATAAAATAACCATTGCGATACCGCGGGAGTCTTCCGTAATGTTTTGTTTTATTCCAGCCAATGCCCGCTGTATCGCAATCAATAAAATATTAATCGCGACACCGCGGGAGACTCCGTAAAAGTTTGTTTTATTTTTAACCGCCGCAGTTTACCGGGCCGTCAACTAACCGCTGCCCGCAATATCGCAATAAAGATTTTAACCATCGCGATACCGCGGGGAACTATGGAAAAAGCCGCCACCGTCAGGAAATATCCGGATACGAAATAATTAATATTTAAGTCTTAATATTATGAAAAGGACATTGTATTAAATGCATTTTGATGGGGGTAAAGTTAGTTAGGTGATTTTGAATTTAAATTGTATTTTCGTTCCCTCTCATCCGTGAAAATCTTTCACGTGACTTTTTACCTACAACATATATTTTGTAATTGAAAATTACTTTTGAATTAATGAGAATGAGAAGAAGGTGAATGTGAGCAAACAGAAAATTACGAGCAGCAGCTCTGTGTGTTAGAAAATAATATTTTATGTTTTATTTTTTTTACTGTGTGTGAATTTTTTTCCCTCTGCCTCCGGCCTTCACGTGGTATCAGAGCAAGTTGATTATCAGAGTCAATTTTATCAAAGTAGATTATCTGGGTAAATTTCAAAAATGGCAGCAAGCACAAGCTTGACAAACCCACAAATTCCACAGTTTAATGGGAAGAATTATGAGTACTGGTCAATTACAATGAAAGCACTATTTAGCTCACAGGATATATGGGATTTAGTAGAGAATGGATTTGCAGAGCCAGCAGATGCAGTAGCATACAATGCTTTAACACAAGCAGAGAAAGACTTATTAAAAGACACAAGGAAGAAAGATTCAAAGGCTTTATTTTATCTGTTTCAAGCTATACATGAGAGCATTTTTCCAAGGATATCAGCTGCAACAAAGTCCAAACAAGCATGGGACATACTTCAAACAGCCTATCAAGGCATGGAAAAAGTTAAAACAGCAAAGCTACAAATGCTGAGAAGAGATTTTGAAACAATATGTATGAAGGACAATGAATCTGTAGATTCATTCTACACCCAAGTCATTGGGGTGGTTAATCAAATTAGGTCTCATGGAGAAAATTTGGAAGATACCAGAGTTGTTGAAAATATTTTAAGGAGTTTGCCCACAAAATTTCTACCGGTTGTAGTTGTTATAGAGGAGACAAAGAATCTTTCACAGTTCTCAGTTGATGAGCCGTATGCATCTCTAATTTCTCATGAACACAGGCTGAAAAGGTCAGCAGATACATCACTGGAGCATGCTTTCAAAACTCAGGCTTCAGTCAGTCAAGGAAGAGGCATAAGTAGATCAAGAGGAAGAGGAAGAAACTCTTACAGAGGTGAAATATACAGTTTATCAAACTCAAGTGGAAGAGGTAGCAATCAAGGCTCAAGCCAAAACCCATCACAGAATCAGTCACAAAATCAAAGGTATGATAAATCTCAAGTCCAATGTCACTACTGTAAAAAATATGGGCATTATATGAATGAGTGTAGAAAGAAGCAGTATGATAATAATAGACAAAATGCAAATTTTTCAAGAGAAGGTCAAAATCAGGATTCAGATAAGAGAACAATATTTTTAGCTTGTAATGTTGCTCAAACAAATGAAAAAGATGTATAGTTTTTAGATTCAGGCTGTAGCAATCATATGACAGGGAATCTAGAAATATTTTCAAGTTTAAATGAAAATGTAAAGTCTAATGTTACATTGGGTAATGACAACAAAGTGTCAGTCAAAGAAAAAGGAGATGTCAATATTCTAACTAAACAGGGGGAGAAAAAGTATATTTCAGATGTGTATTATGTGCCTGGTCTGAAACATAACTTAATGAGTGTAGGGCAACTGGTTCAAAAAGGGTATAGAGTAACCTTCAAGAATGGTTGTGCACAATTTTAGACAAATACCCAAGCAACCAGCTTATTGTAAAAGTCACAATGACAAACAACAGAATGTTTCCCTTAAAGATAAGGCAGATTTGAATATAAATTATGCTCAAGCACAACACTTAATGAATTCACAAGTGGGTAGAGAAGAAACTACAGCAGTAGTGCAGACAATCTTTCAAGCTGAGATAAAAGATGAAAATTGGTTATGGCACCTGAGATTTGGTCATCTCAACTTTGGAGGTTTAAATTTACTTCATAGGAAAGGCATGGTCAAGGGACTACCTTTAATAGAAAAACCAGAAAGGGTATGTGAAGGGTGCATTTTAGGAAAACAACACAGAGAATCATTTCCTAGCAGGAAAGTCAACTAGAGCAAAAGCCCCTTTGGAAATTATACATTCAGATTTGTGTGGACCTATGCAAACACCTTCAATAGGTGGTAGTTTTTATTTTCTGACATTCATTCATGATTATTCAAGAAAAACATGGGTCTATTTTCTAAAGCAGAAAAATGAAGTGTTTGATCTGTTTCGTCAGTTCAAGAATTTGGTTGAAAAACAAAGTGGTTATTATATCAAAGTGTTGAGAACAGATAGAGGTGGTGAATATATTTCAAGAGAATTCTTTAATTTTTGCAAAGATCATGGAATTCACAAGCAATTCACAACTAGATATACACCTCAACAAAATGGAGTAGCTGAAAGGAAAAATAGAACAATCATGGAAATGGCTAGAAGCATGTTGAAAGCCAAACATTTGTCAAATGAATATTGGGCAGAAGCAATATCTTGTGCAGCCTATATAATGAATAGGTGTCCAACAAAAAGTGTTATGAATATGGTACCTGAAGAAGCATGGACAGGAAGAAAACACAGTGTTACTCACATGAGAGTATTTGGATGTGTAGCATATGCACATGTGCCTGATGAATTGAGAAGGAAGCTAGATAACAAAGGAGAAAAATGTATATTTGTTGGATACAGTGAAGAATCCAAAGCATATAAGCTTTATAATCCAACAACAAAGAAAGTTATAATCAGCAGAGATGTACAATTTGTAGAAGATGAAGCATGGGATGGAAGTATAGAGAAGATAGTCAATATTTCAGCTAGTATACCTCAAGAGGAGAATGAAGTTTCAGCATCATCAAATATTCCAGCTATTGTGACTCCTACCACTCCCATTCAAGCTCAGCAAAGTGGTCCACAAGTGACACCAGCATCGACTATAAGAACAGCCTCAATCATTCAAGGAAGCAGTCCAACAAGAGGACAACAAACACCATCTACAGCAGGACCATCGGGTCCATATTCCACAAGTTCAAGTGATATGTCAAATCCTACATTGGCAAGTCTGAGAAGACAGAAAATCAGAAGCATAAGAGATATATATGAGCAAAATGAAGGTGAGAATAATTCAGATCAGATTTCTCTTTGTGCATTTTATTCTCAAATAGAAGATCCAATTCATTTTGAAGATGCAGTCAAAGATGATAAATGGGTAAGTGCTATGGATGAAGAAATTGAAGCAATTGAGAAGAATCAGACATGGGAACTAGTCAGTCTTCCAAAAGACAAAGATGTTATTGGAGTGAAATGGATTTATAAAACCAAATTGAATGAAAAAGATGAAGTTCAGAAGCTTAAAGCAAGATTGGTTGTAAAGGGCTATTCACAACAGCCTGGAATTGATTACAATGAAACATTTGCACCTGTAGCGCGATTGGATACTATAAGAATGATTTTAGCATTAGCAGCTCAGAATAAGTGGTCTGTATCTCAAATGGATGTAAAGTCAGCTTTTTTAAATGGTTATTTAGAAGAAGAAGTTTATGTGGATCAGCCACCTGGGTATGAAATTCTGGGTCAAGAAGACAAAGTTTACAAATTGAAAAAGACACTGTATGGATTGAAGCAAGCCCCAAGAGCTTGGTATAGCAGAATAGACAGTTATCTTTTGTTGAATGGATTTAATAGATGTAGCAGTGAGCCCACACTGTATACAAAAATGAATGAAGAAGGTGAAATACTAATAGTATGCTTATATGTGGATGATTTAATTTTCACTGGAAATTTGTCAATTGATCTGTTCAAGGCAGACATGAAGAAAGAATTTGAAATGACAGACTTAGGTCTGATGAAGTATTTTTTAGGCATTGAAGTGAATCAAAATGAAAATGGTATTTTTATTTCACAGTCAAAATATGCAAATGACATTTTGAAAAGGTTTAATATGATGAAGTGCAAACCAGCACCAACACCTACAGTGACAGGTCTGAAACTAAGCAAGGATGATAGAGGGTCTAATGTTGATCCAACTTTGTTTAAGAGGCTTGTTGGAAGTCTCATGTATCTCACAGCCACAAGGCCAGATATTATGTATGGAGTAAGTTTGATTTCCAGGTTTATGGAAACACCAAAAGACACCCATTGGAAAGCAGGGAAGAGAATTTTAAGGTATGTAAGTGGAACAAGAAATTTTGGCATTAAGTATTCAAGTTCACATGAGTTCAAACTCATAGGATACACAGACAGTGACTGTGCTGGCAACATTGATGACAGAAAAAACACATCTGGTTATGTATTTAATTTTGGGACTGGAGTTGTCTCATGGTCTTCAAAGAAGTAGCCAATAGTTTGTCTTTCATCAGCTGAAGCAAAATATGTGGCAGCCACAAGAGCAGCATGTCAGACAATCTGGATGAGAAGAATTTTGAAAGAATTGCAAAATGAACAAATGGAGGCAACAAAAATTTACTGTGATAACAATTCAGCCATAGCTCTTTCGAAGAATCTAGTCTTTCATAAGAAAAGCAAGCACATTGATACCAGGTATCATTTCATCAGAGAATTAATTAACAATGGTGATATATTTTTAGAATTTTGTAGATCAGAAGAGCAAAGTGCAGATATTTTTACAAAGCCACTGGGAAGAGATAATTTTATTTTTCAAAGGAACAGATTGGGCATGGTGGACAGCGCAGTTATGCTTAAGGGGGAGTGTTGGAATATTAACCCTAACTGCCGCCGTCCCCGCCAACCACTGCCCGCTATATCGCAATCAATAAAATAACCATTGCGATACCGCGGGAGTCTTCTGTAATGTTTTGTTTTATTCCAGCCAATGCCCGCTATATCGCAATCAATAAAATATTAATCGCGACACCGCGGGAGACTCCGTAAAAGTTTGTTTTATTTTTAACCGCCGCAGTTTACCGGGCCGTCAACTAACCGCTGCCCGCAATATCGCAATAAAGATTTTAACCATCGCGATACCGCGGGGAACTATGGAAAAAGCCGCCACCGTCAGGAAATATCCGGATACGAAATAATTAATATTTAAGTCTTAATATTATGAAAAGGACATTGTATTAAATGCATTTTGACGGGGGTAAAGTTAGTTAGGTGATTTTGAATTTAAATTGTATTTTCGTTCCCTCTCATCCGTGAAAATCTTTCACGTGACTTTTTACCTACAACATATATTTTGTAATTGAAAATTACTTTTGAATTAATGAGAATGAGAAGAAGGTGAATGTGAGCAAACAGAAAATTACGAGCAGCAGCTCTGTGTGTTAGAAAATAATATTTTATGTTTTATTTTTTTACTGTGTGTGAATTTTTTTCCCTCTGCCTCCGGCCTTCACTACCAACTACTATCACCGACCTACCCAAGCCTCCACCTAAGGTATCCAGATTTCAAACATAAAATTTAACACAGAAACTTCTCCCACCAACCATTCTGGAGAGTTCTCACCGACCATGGCATTTGCATATGATTTTACTGTTCCATATTCCATAAAGCTCCAAACCCTCTATAAATAGAGGCAGATGTAATGGGCTATTCACTCTCTTTAGCAGAGTCCAGCTCCGCAGAGCTGTTATAGGATATTATATATGTAATGTTATTGATCATTTAATATAATGTGCTATGTTTCTGTTCTGCTCTCCCCTGTTCTAACAGTGGTATCAGAGCCGATGGTACATGATCCTGATGAAACTGGAGAGGAAGATGAATATGAGAGTGTGTTAGTCTGAAGACAAGTCTAGCCAGTGTCAAAAGAAAATGAGATTGATGTCATTGTAAAGGAGACCTGAAAGTTGATATGCATGTAGGAGTCCGCTTAGGGAAAAAGAGCACAAAATTTTCAAGTCAATGCCCAAGTCTAATTTATCTGCAGCTAAAAAAAACTAAACAGCTGTAGGGTGGAATCCTATCTAAGTCTGACAGTCATTATGTTTGAATCTCTGCTAGGAAATTTGTGAATCCTTTGTTTAGATAGGCACAATTTTGCAAGTTAGAGGTTGTGTTTAAAGCTTGAAAGCCCGCTTCAATTTGTTGTTCATCAGCATGGGTAGGTTCAAATGTTGCAAACCATTTCTGAGGTGAGAAGTGGCAATCTATCTGTCCATGCCCCCTATATGTAACCCGTACAACCAGCATAAGGCTGCCCGCATCTAATCACTCTTTTGAAGATTAAGTGTTTGCGTATCTGTGTGTCTGTTATTGTTTTATGTTTTTTTTCTGTGAAATATGGAAGCAAGAATGAGGTGCATGGAAAGGAGGAGAAATACAAAGAATCGAAAAGGGAATGTTCAAGCAAATGTGATTTGGAGGTGAGTCAAATTTGGGAGAGCTGCAAATAATATTTGGATGTCCATCGGCGTGTGATAAGAGAGAAGGCCGTTGCAGATCGCAGGAGGATCGCTGCTGTGAGGCCCACCTCTATGCTCCATCCAGTAAGTGAACTATTTTAAGTTTAATTATTGATTATGCCCAATGTTACCATTGATGATAGGAGATTTAGAAATTTGTGTTCATGTGATGGTTTGATTACGACTATGCTACATCTAGTACTTGGATTGTTTTGAGTTTGGTTATTGTCTATCCTTATTGATATCATTGATGACAGGATATCTTAACATTTAATTTAATATGATAATTTGATTTTGATGATACGACATGCTAGCTAACTATAATGATTGATCTAATTTTATGTTGGTTATTGAGTTTGTTCAATTTGAATTTGAAAACTTAATGATGAAGGAATGAAACAAGTGGTGTGAACCAATCATGTTGCATTTAGATGAGTATGAAAATTAATGTTAATGAAAATGAGATAAGACAGGTGGCTAATGATTTTTCAATTATGTTATAGGATCTTTATGCTATGCAAATTATGAAACTTGTGTGAATGGAATTGTGATTCAAATGATTTGATTATTATATGGATATAATTTACTTGGATGGATTAACGTGTGTATTGAGTGTGCAGGTACATTTTCCATGGCCAATGGAAATTGGAGGCAACTCTTGGGAACCCTATGTGAATTAACTAGTGAAACCGAGCTAAAGTCCATATGAAGGGACTATAGTTCCATCATGTAATTATTGATGTTATTTGTGAATTCTTTTAATTTGGTTTTTATTGCCACGTCATTCCATCTAGGAGGTGAGTTGTCTATTCAAGTGGACAAACTCGGATTTGAACTTTTAGGCACTTTTTGGGGATTGAAAAGTGATATTTTTTTAAGTTTTTTTATGGGTTTAATGTCCCTAGGGAAGGTACCTATGGGTTAGGTACCTTTTTAGCTTAAAATCATGGGTCAGTCTCAAGATAAGGCACTCTTTTTGAGGCCTTATAGAAGTTTGACGAAAATAAGGTTTGGGAGGTGGGATGGGGAGTAGTCCCTTTCCAATCCCACTTCTCCATGTTTTCTTGGAAGTCTCCCAAATCCTCACACATGTGTGAGAACACATGGGTGAGTGTGCCTGAGAGAGTGAATGGGAGGTTGACAAATGTCAACTGCCTATTCAAAGGAGTTCATACTTGAGTTCCTATAAAACAAACTCAAAACAAGGGTTATGGGATTCTTTTTTTCATTCTTGATTTTTGTAGAATTTTGGGGGAGTAAGGAGTTTGAAGAAAAAGCATGGAAGAAGAGAAGTTGTGTGGATCCTCAACCCATCTTTCCTTGAGCTTGGTTTTAAGGTAGATTCACCACTTTTTTTTCTACTTCTTCATGTTTGTATTTGAAAGATTACATGTGTAGGTGAAAAGATGTGCTTGAAATTTTATCTATTGTGTTTGATTTGTATGGTTATCTCAAATTGCTCTTGGAGCATATCTTCTTGAGTATTTGATGTATTATGTGTTATGGGAAAAAGGGTTGTATAGGGATACGCTCACCCAAAATTTGGGAAGAGCATCCCTTGTTGGGGATGGTATGGAGTAGGAACCTCCATGGGGAAGTTTAATTCCTCCTTAAGAGGAGAGGCTCAAAAAGGGTATGAGTACCCATATGTAATTGTGAAATGGTAGAAATGGTTTTGGTGGTATGGGTTTTGGAGAAAGAGAAGATATTTAAGAAGGGTTGCATGTGAAATGATGGGAGTATGATATTGAATCATTCGTGTTGCTATTATTATAAATCCCCATATGGAGTGCGTAGTCCACCCTCCATTCCCCACTTTGGATTCTTGATGAAATCCTAAAGTTATGTCAAAATCCCTTGGGTGGGTGTGAAAATAACTTGTGTGTATGTTGATTGGCTTGTTTTTGTTTGTACCTGATTCCCATAGTTGCCTCCTAGCTCGGGGGGTGGTTGCTTTTCCAACCCAAGGTTGGGAGGTGAGCACTACTAGGCCATGGAGAAAATTTTGTGTTATGTGTAGGTGCAAAACAGTAGAAGAAACTTGTGGATCTTGGAGAAAATATGTTCTTCACATGTTGTGTTAGTATATTGAGAAGATTAGTACATTGTAAAGGTTCATTGTGGATATTAGTTGAGGAAAATTCCCCTTTTACGGGCTTGTAACCATCGCATGTGATGTTTGAAGAAATACCCTATTGATTTGTGTATGTAGGAATGATATTATTAATTCACTTATAAGTTCTTTCTCCTCCTTTTATTTTAGAAAATGCAAAAGCTGAAAAATGTTTTAATCTGAGCATAAATCTGCATGTATTTCAAAAAAAAAATAGAGGAAAAGAGGGAATAATAGATAATTATTGATATGTTGTTGTCTATATTTGGTAATCTCCTTAAGAAACTCTATGTATTGATGTTTGAAAGAAAAAAATTTGGTTGTTCATACAATCTTATGTTTTTATGCTTGAAAGAGGAATTCATTTCTATTACCAAATATATATATAAAAGCAAAAGAGGATACGGTGTGCCTGTTAATGTTGGAGCGGATATAAATAATATATGTTTATATTAATCTGATACAAAACTCTGCATATCTAGGATTAAAAGGGAAATGCTTGATAGCTCAGAGAAATCTAAAGAAACGTCAATTACGAACTTGTGCATAATGGTGTCTGAAAGAGATATATCATTCGGTGAATAAAACCCTACTTGCATTTGGGATAAGGGAAAGTATTCTAGATGGTTAATAAACTCTATGCATGTTGCAGTCAAACTTTATACCTATTCAATATATTTTAAAAAAATAAAAATAAAAATAAAACCTCTAAGCATTTCCAACTTAATCTTAAAAATTTTGTATTATAAAATCTGCCATCATTTTGTTCTATGTAAACTAACTGTAAGTCATAAAGATGAGCAGCAAGACATTTTCAACTATGAAATTTGTAAAGAGCTTTGAGTTTTATGAATATAAAATGGAGGTAGGAATTCATATGGTAAATATTCTAGTAGCTCAGTTCAGCGAGCTATATAACTGGGGAAAAATATAATGATAACGAGAGAGGTAGTGTAATAGAAAAAAAATTACGAAAGAGGAAACATAAAATTAATAGAAAGGCAAGAATTCCTTCTAGTTCAGCGCCTAAGTAGGAATAGTGACCTGTGTTGGAATTTATGCCTACAAGTAGCATTTTGCTCCCAGAACCATCTCAAAACTAAACAAAAGAATGAAGTTTCTCCTTGTGTTGATGGTTCGTATCATGACCAAACACGACCTCTCATAGGCAGCGAGCTAGCAGCAAGAATTTAGTTTTTCTTCCAGCTGCCCTCAATCCTTATCATTTCCCCCCAAAGAAATATATGAGGCACGACACAAATATGCTAGGCAACTCCAATGATTTTGTGTCTGAAAGCATAAATGGAGATTGTTAGGTAAATATGGTTGAGTAACTAATGGATTTTAGCTTGTGGGAAGGAGAGGACATGAGGATGTTTTGACTGGGAATTCTGCTCCCCATCTTTGTGCTGGGGCATCCGTGCCTTATGAATTGGAGTGCTGAGTTTAGCATGTATTATTGGCTGGATAGGTTGGCCTATCAAGTGTGGTCAACTACCAGGATTACTTCACCACCATTGGAAGAGTGCTCAGTAAGGTAGAAGTTCCAGTGATACCTCACATATAATTTGTGTCATGTTAGGGAAGTGTTGGCAATCCTTTTCTTTCCAATGTTCAAAATTTCTGTAAACGTATGCCTGCCATGCATTGGTATTCGTCATCTGTCAGAAATTAGTTGCATGGCTTATTGTGTCTCAATGGAATATTGCAGTTAATGCCCATCCTTTTCTCATATCTCTGCCAAGATCTCATGCTCCAAGAAATTTGTGTATCAATTGGTTATTTATTGCACTTCACGGCTTCATACATAGTGAAATCTTGTATCGAATATAAAAAGGGAGATTGGTTCCTAAGTCTCATATTAGATAATTGACTTGTCACTGCAAGCTTTCCTATTTTGGTTAAGTGTACATCACTTGGGTTTCGAGACTATTACCCACTCCCAAAATTATATCCTCTAATCTTAGTGAGATTCAATCTTTGCTTGACTACTGCCTCTATCTGTTGTGTAAGTTGCACGCCTCTTCTCCCCATTAGTATTATTCCTCTTTTGGTAATTCTCAGCTCTCGAAAGACTGTGTATTCTTAGCATTAGCCATCCTCTATTTTTAAGCTACTATTAGCTATTCATGAGAATGTGCTGGAAATATATTCAGGTTTATTGTGTTTATTTTGTGTTTGATGTTAAGACTGTGTGGAATACACAATAGTCATTAATTTGATAAATAATCTATTAATTCTTCAATTGTCTGTTGGTTGCGTTTAGTTTCTTTTTACTTATTACCTCCATTCTTAAGACATCATAGATAAAATGGATCCTTATAAGTTAAGGACATAAGAAACATTAAATAAATTTTAAAGAAGAAAAAGGTTTATGAAGTAGGCTACGTGGATTTTAAGTAAGTAAAAGAAAAAGTAAGTGATTTAGAAATTAGGTATTTTAAAGATAAAGTTATAGATAAAGAGATTTAGAATTGGTTTAGAAAATTAGTTAGTTTAAATTATTTTTGTTTATTAAATTTGAAGTTAGAATTTTTCTTGAAAGTTGGTTGAATGTGTTTTTATAAAAGTAAAATAAAATAAATAAATATGAAAATTGTTTATATATATATATGATAAAGATATTTAGTATAGGTAATAAATTTAAATAATTAAAGATGTCATAAAATAGGAATAAACTAATATGGTTAATCATTTAATAAGATATTGAATTAGAAATAAATTGAATCATGCAAATTACTTTATGTTTTTAGAAGACATCAATATTTATAGTGGAATCCTTCTATGAATCAATTCTAGTTTATTATGATTAAAGTTTTGGGAAACTTGTTTACTTGGTAAACATGTATCCTAAAGTATGTCAATGTATTAAGTGTGGAAAGATTAAATCTAGATAGTCTGGAATTCATTTAAAAATAGACCATATGCTTGGGCATGGTAAGGTTGATGGACCACATTCTAGGAAAAGAGCTATACTTTCTAACTGATAATCAAATTCCCATGATGAGAAGGCTCAAACAAAGGGCCTATGGTTGGCATTGGCAGATGAAGTTTGGCTAGATGAAAATCAAACTAATATTTATTCTCACCTAAATCAAACTAGGATGATTAGTAAACCTATTACCAACAAGAGGGTGTTTATGATGGACTCCACACACTTGCATGCCCTACCTCATTCCTCGCTCTCAAGTGATGTGCCATTGATGTTGCTATATTAACTTCGTCTCTCAGTGCATATATAGAAAACTATCTTATCTAGCTTGGTTAACATTTTTGGTAGAGTTGGGAGAAAAAAGAAAATATAGTGGTGTTTTTCCCATGTGTAAGTTATGGGCATTACATTTTGGTATCAGAGCCTAGGTTCTAACTCTAGGAACTATGGGCATTAGTTGGGTGTCACAATAGGAAAGATGGTGTCATATGGACGAAGATTGTATCTTGAAATTGTCATATTGATCATCAATAGAAATTTGACTCTTGAACATAGAACAACATTATGGGTAACTTTAAGTGAACCAATTAGAGAGATGTGATTCTCAGGAGTTTAGAAACCAATATTTCAAGTTGAAGCAATGTGTGCTCATGGTTGGCCGACATTAAACCATCAAAACACCCCTTGATGTACACCTAATTGTGGCTTCTCATACAAACTAAGGTAAAGGAAATCTAGTCATCAAATAGGAAAAATACCACCAATTCTTCTTCTCCCCCATAGGTGACTTGATTGAAGTCACCGAGAGACTATGCTATGGAAACTTATGCAATTGATTAAATTCTTATTATCATTTCATTATTTTGATTTTATTTACTTATTTTATTATCTATTCAACTATTTGAAATGGTTAAAGTATTTGACCTATTTGATTTCAAAATTGTCCTTTTTCCTCAAGGACTATTTCAATTTGAATTATGGTTTGAATTTTTAAATTGTTTCATGATGGCCATCGTTGAAATTTTTATCATCATTTAAAATTTCATTGATTGATTTTGATTAGAAATTTTATTCATTGCTTTATTGAAACCTCCTTGTTTTGAGGATTTTATCAACATTGTTGTTATTGGAATTTGCATAAGTAATATGAGTAACTGTGATTCTTTCACACTCTTGGGGGAAAAATACATATTTGAATCAAATAAGGAAAAGTAGAGGGTTGATTTAGAAAGGGTTACATAACTAGTAGTTACACTAAGGCCATAATGGGCAAGGGATTTCGAGACTCATTGAAGAAAATATAAAACATTAAAAGAAATTTAGGCATCCTGTCATATAAGGATGTCCATGATGTAAATATTTTAAAACTTAGATGCTACATGTAAAATTATGTGAGTCTAGGGTAGCTATAATAAACGAAAGGAAAGACACGGATAATGGATGTTTATTATGAATGAGCTTGGACTGGATCCTCTCTTGTAACCCTAAGATTCAGTCTCAAATAGGAGGATATAATATTTCCACCTTGTATAGATACTTCTAACTACTTAATTGAACCCTAGGTAATAATGTTTAAGGTTTCCTACCTCACTTATGTGGATTATGAAATATGGTGTTCATGACCACCACTTGACAAACAAGAAGTAAAGGGGCTTCTTATTTTATTTATGATCCCCTAAAAATACATATTTCTTAATCAATAAACCTACTCAAAACTAGTATTGGAGGTGGTGTACTCACTATTTCAACATATGAGTAATAATATTTTCATGAGATTCTTGATTATATCAATTTTCTTATATAGGAGGTGTTTCTATCATGCTTATTTGTGAGTATGTAAAATATGCATGATGTTTAAAACTTTTAAATAGTGAACTTGTAAGTCTAGTGTGAAGTCTTAACCATTGTAGCCAAGAGTTTACACCTAATTTAGAAATGTCATTTCTTGTTGTTAGGGATGTGGGAAGATATGTTAACAAGACGAATATGTGGAAACATGCCAAGAAGACAAAGATTGCAGATGCACCCATGATCAGAGTTAAGAAGAGGCCATCAATTGAAGAACCAGAAATTTTTGATACATAAACCCTAGCTATGGCTATAAAGCGACTGAAGCAAGAAAAGGATAAGATAAATCCATCTCATGGGAAAACACACCCTAGGTCAACACCTACCTTTACAAAGGAAGAAAGCATTTGGGACTAAACTAGTCCATAATATAGGAACTCTTCATGATTTTTCATGAATACATGCTACTTTGCTTCATAATATTTTTTTATATATGGAATCTTATTACTTATATAACTATCGCCTCGTAATGCATATGTGTGAGTGGTATTTTATTACATCTTATTCTTATAATTATTACGAAAACAATTTTGAATATACAAGGATTATTACATACTAATAATGTCTATGTAAATTAGGTTTGTTTCTTTCAATGAAATAAATTATAATGGTACATGGTAAATAGATGGAAGACCCATCAAATCTGGACATAGAGATGACAAAGTTGGAATTTCCTTATATATAGATTTCGATGAATAATCATTAGTATGATAAAAGTTGGAAAGTTTCCATCATCGAGTCGAGTGGCCAATTTTTTTTTTCATGTCCTATATGAGTAGGTAGGAAGTTTTACAACTAAATGCTTAAACTTGGTTCTAGATATGTGGGTATCATGTGAGTATCTCCTTAAGGGGATTAAAATTATTGGAATGATTATATGGGTAATATTGAAGTGGGTTCTTCAAGCCATACTTTAAGCAATGCCTTAGTGAAATTCTGATAAATGAAGTAATGGCGGTTGTTAAACTTTGCACCAATCATCCTTATAATATAATTCTTTTCTAAACTTTTTATGTAGGTAGTACATTCATATTATACATGCAATATTGTGAAGGAATGCGATTTTCCATTAAATGTAGTGGGAAATTGGTAGCTAATGTAAGTGAAATGTCTAAATCTCAGTGTAGTAGTTTATGAGGTTTATGGATTGACTAGAAAATTCTCTTTTCTATAGTAAAGGATAGGAGAATACATCAATATGGTAGGGCTTCAAGAGGAAAAAAAAAACCTCCTTCATCCCATCTTAACCCTCATACTTTAGTGGATGCTCATCAAGGACCCCCATCAAAACAAAACTCTCAAATTCTTCACGTGATGCAAGAGATGACCAAAGTTCTTCGGAAGAGGTTACCTCATAAAGTCAAAGATAGTTTTGAAACAATAACCTCAACCTATTGTAGGAGAAAAATTAGGGAGGTATCAAGGACTCACGTTTGGCTCTTGGAAATGATAACCATAAGACGAATATGGATGGCCCCTATAATTTAGGACAACATGAACTCATAGGTGCTCATTTCAAGGAACGATACATGGAATCATTGCAACAAGTGAATCATCTACAAAATGAAAGGTCTTGGTAGAGCAAGCCATTAGAAATCTTAACACAAGGATAAGAAACCTTACCCCTATGGTTTATCCTAAGAGCTTTCAACTACAATCATCTATAGAAAAAGGGACTCAAAAGCCACCTCATAGGAATCACCAAGAGTTTCATAGAATCCATTCAAGGTAACAAGGTCTACCAAAACAACAACAAAGTCAAGGTTAGAAAACAAAATTTTAACAAGGAACACCCAAGGGTTGCTTAAAGGTAGGTCGAGCAACGAGTACCCAAATAGATCACAGGCCCTATGAGAAAAATTTGGGTTTAGTTGGAACACAACAAGTTTCTAAGGGACCCCCTGATGTGGAAAAACCCAAGTCATCTCAAGTTAATTGAGTGTAGTCAATTCAAGTTAAGTAAAGGTTCTTGTTTCATATGCGGTAGAGAGGAGCACAAAGCTATACAATATCCATTTAGGTAATCTTAAGGATGACATTTACCAAAACAAAACAAAATAAAATTGGTGGGGTGACACTCCTTTCTCAACACTTTGAAAACTTCCAGGAGGAAGTTCATCCCTAGAGGGGGAGGATGTGAGGCCCACCTCTATGCTCCATCCAGTAAGTGAACTATTTTAAGTTTAATTATTGATTATGCCCAATGTTACCATTGATGATAGAAGATTTAGACATTTGTGTTCATGTGATGGTTTGATTACGACTATGCTACATCTAGTACTTGGATTGTTTTGAGTTTGGTTACTGTCTATCCTTATTGATATCATTGATGACAGGATATCTTAACATTTAATTTAATATGATAATTTGATTTTGATGATACAACATGCTAGCTAACTATAATGATTGATCTAATTTTATGTTGGTTATTGAGTTTGTTCAATTTGAATCTAAAAACTTAATGATGAAGGAATGAAACAAGTGGTGTGAACCAATCATGTTGCATTTAGATGAGTATGAAAATTAATGTTAATGAAAATGAGATAAGACAGGTGGCTAATGATTTTTCAATTATGTTATAGGATCTTTATGCTATACAAATTATGAAACTTGTGTGAATGCAATTGTGATTCAAATGATTTGATTATTATATGGATATGATTTACTTGGATGGATTAACGTGTGTATTGAGTGTGCAGGTACATTTTCCATGGCCAATGGAAATTGGAGGCAACTCTTGGGAACCCTATGCGAATTAACCAGTGAAACCAAGCTAAAGTCCATATGAGGGGACTATAGTTCCATCATGTAATTATTGATGTTATTTGTGAATTCTTTTAATTTGGTTTTTATTGCCACGTCATTCCATCTAGGAGGTGAGTTGTCTATTCAAGTGGACAAACTCGAATTTGAACTTTTAGGCACTTTTTGGGGATTGAAAAGTGATATTTTTTAAAGTGTTTTTATGGGTTTAATGTCCCTAGGGTAGGTACCTATGGGTTAGGTACCTTTTTAGCTTAAAATCATGGGTCAGTCTCAAGATAAGGCACTTTTTTTGAGGCCTTATAGAAGTTTGACGCAAATAAGGTTTGGGAGGTGTGATGGGGAGTAGTTCCTTTCCAATCCCACTTCTCCATGTTTTCTTGGAAGTCTCCCAAATCCTCATACATGTGTGAGAACACATGGGTGAGTATGCCTGATAGAGTGAATGGGAGGTTGATAAATGTCAACTCCCTATTCAAAGGAGTTCATACTTGAGTTCCTATAAAACAAACTCAAAACAAGGGTTATGGGATTCTTTTTTTCATTCTTGATTTTGGTTGAATTTTGGGGGAGTAAGGAGTTTGAAGAAAAAGCTTAGAAGAAGAGGAGTTGTGTGGATCCTCAACCCATCTTTCCTTGAGCTTGGTTTTAAGGTAGATTCACCACTTTTGTTTTCTACTTCTTCATATTTGTATTTGAAAGATTACATGTTTAGGTGAAAAGATGTACTTGAAATTTTATCTATTGTGTTTGATTTGTATGTTTATTTCAAATTTCTCTTGGAGCATATCTTCTTGAGTTTTTGATGTATTATGTGTTATGGGAAAAAGGGTTGTATAGGGATACGCTCACCCAAAATTTGGGAAGAGCATCCATTGTTGGGGATGGTATGGATTAGGAACCTCCATGGGGAAATTTAATTCCTCCTTAAGAGGAGAGGCTCAAAAAGGGTATGAGTACCCATATGTAATTGTGAAATGGTAGAAATGGTTTTGGTGGTATGGGTTTTGGGGGAAGAGAAGATATTTAAGGAGGGTTGCATGTGAAATGATGGGAGGATGATATTGACTCATTTGTGTTGCTATTATTATAAATCCCCATATGGAGTGCATAGTCCACCCTCCATTCCCCACTTTGGATTCTTGATGAAATCCTAAAGTTATGTGAAAATCCCTTGGGTGGGTGTGAAAATAACTTGTGTGTATGTTGATTGGCTTGTTTTTGTTTGTACCCGGTTCCCATAGTTTCCTCCTAGCTCGGGGGGTGGTTGGTTTTCCAACCCAAGGTTGGGAGGTGAGCACTACTAGGCCATGGAGAAAATTTTGTGTTATGTGTAGGTGCAAAACACTAGAAGAAACTTGTGGATCTTGGAGAAAATATGTTCCTCACATGTTGTGCTAGTATTTTGAGAAGATTAGTACATTGTAAAAGTTCATTGTGGATATTAGTTGAGGAAAATTCCCCTTTTACGGGCTTGTAACATTCGCATGTGATGTTTGAAGAAATAACCTATTGATGTGTGTATGTAGGAATGATATTATTAATTCACTTATAAGTTCTTTCTCCTCCTTTTATTTTAGAAAATGCAAAAGCTGAAAAATGTTTTAATCTGAGCATAAATCTGCATGTATTCCAAAAAAAAAAAGAGGAAAAGAGGGAATAATAGATAATTACTAATATGTTGTTGTCTATATTTGGTAATCTCCTTAAGAAACTCTATGTATTGATGTTTGAAAGAAAAAAATTTGGTTGTTCATACAATCTTATGTATTTATGCTTGAAAGAGGAATTCATTTCTATTACCAAATATATATATAAAAGCGAAAGAGGATATGGTGTGCCTGTTAATGTTGGAGCGGATATAAATAATATATGTTTATATTAATCTGATACAAAACTCTGCATATCTAGGATTAAAAGGGAAATGCTTGATAGCTCAGAGAAATCTAAAGAAACGTCAGTTACGAACTTGTGCATAATGGTGATTGAAAGAGATATATCATTCGGTGAATAAAACCCTACTTGCATTTGGGATAAGGGAAAGTATTCTAGATGGTTAATAAACTCTATGCATGTTGCAGTCAAACTTTATACCTATTCAATATACATTAAAAAAATAAAAATAAAAATAAAACCTCTAAGCATTTCCAACTTAATCTTAAAAATTTTGTATTATAAAATCTGCCATCATTTTGTTCTATGTAAACTAACTGTAAGTCATAAAGATGAGCAGCAAGACGTTTTCAACTATGAAATTTGTAAAGAGCTTTGAGTTTTATGAATATAAAATGGAGGTAGGAATTCATATGGTAAATATTCTAGTAGCTCAGTTCAGCGGGCTATATAACTGGGGAAAAATATAATGATAAGGAGAGAGGTAGAGTATTAGAAAAAAAATTACGAAAGAGGAAACATAAAATAAATAAAAAGGCAAGAATTCCTTCTAGTTCAGCGCCTAAGGAGGAATAGTGACCTATGTAGGAATTTATGCCTACAAGCAGCATTTTGCTCCCAGAACCATCTCAAAACTAAACAAAAGAATGAAGTTTCTCCTTGTGTTGATGGTTCGTATCATGACCAAACACGACCTCTCACAGGCAGCGAGCTAGCAGCAAGAATCTAGTTTTTCTTCCAACTGCCCTCAATCCTTACCATTTTCCCCCAAAGAAATATATGAGGCACGACACAAATATGCTAGGCAACTCCAATGATTTTGTGTCTGAAAGCATATAAGGAGATGTTTAGGTAAATATGCTTGAGTAACTAATGGATTTTAGCTTGTGGGAAGGAGAGGACATGAGGATGTTTTGACTGGGACTTCTACTCCCCATCTTTGTGCTGGGGCATCCGTGCCTTATGAATTGGAGTGCTGAGTTTAGCATGTATTATTGGCTGGATAGGCTGGCCTATCAAGTGTGGTCAACTACCAAGATTACTTCACCACCATTGGAATAGTGCTAAGTAAGGTAGAAGTGCCAGTGATACCTCACATATAATCTGTGTCATGTTAGGGAAGTGTTGGCAATCCTTTTCTTTGCAATGTTCAAAATTTCTGTAAAAGTATGCCTGCCATGCATTGGTATTCATCATCTGTCGGAAATTAGTTGCATGGCTTATTGCGTCTCAATGGAATATTGCAGTTAATGCCCATCCTTTTCTCATATCTCTGCCAAGATCTCATGGTCCAAGAAATCTGTGTATCAATTGGTTATTTATTGCACTTCACAGCTTCATACACAGTGAAATCTTGTATCGAATATAAAAAGGGAGATTGGTTCCTAAGTCTCATATTAGATAATTGACTTATCACTGCAAGCTTTCCTATTTTGGTTAAGTGTACATCACTTGGGTTTCAAGACTATTACCCACTCCCTAAATTATATCCTCTAATCTTAGTGAGATTCAATCTTTGCTTGACTACTGCCTCTATCTGTTGTGTAAGTTGCACGCCTCTTCTCCCCATTAGTATTATTCCTCTTTTGGTAATTCTCAGCTCCCGAAAGACTGTGTAGTCTTAGCATTAGCCATCTTCTATTTTTAAGCTACTATTAGTTGTTCACGAGAATGTGCTGGAAATATATTCAGGTTTATTGTGTTTATTTTGTGTTTGATGTTAAGACTGTGTGGAATAGACAGCAGTCATTAATCAGATAGAATAATCTATTAATTCTTTAATTGTCTGTTGGATCTGTATGAACATAAAATATGTTAATATATTGTAAAGATGGCCATCAATATTAATGCACTTGCCGAGTACTAATAGCAATAGTAGTATTATGGAAAATTATGGTTCACGTAGTTACATCAGAATGTTACTTTGATATGGTGGGAATTGCCTAAAATCCAAGGAGAATAATTAGTTTAATGTTTGTGTTTAGTTTCATTTTACTTATTACCTCCATTCTTAAGACATCATAGATAAAATGGATCCTTATAAGTTAAGGACATAAGAAACATTAAATAAATTTTAAAGAAGAAAAAGGTTTATGAAGTAGGCTACGTGGATTTTAAGTAAGTAAAAGAAAAAGTAAGTGATTTAGAAATTAGGTATTTTAAAGATAAAGTTATAGATAAAGAGATTTAGAATTGGTTTAGAAAATTAGTTAGTTTAAATTATTTTTGTTTATTAAATTTGAAGTTAGAATTTTTCATGAAAGTTAGTTGAATGTGTTTTTAAAAAAGTAAAATAAAATAAATAAATATGAAAATTGTTTATATATATATATATATATATGATAAAGATATTTAGTATAGGTAATAAATTTAAATAATTAAAGATGTCATAAAATAGGCATAAACTAATATGGTTAATCATTCAATAAGATATTGAATTAGAAATAAATTGAATCATGCAAATTACTTTATGTTTTTAGAAGACATCAATATTTATAGTGGAATCCTTCTATGAATCAATTCTAGTTTATTATGATTAAAGTTTTGGGAAACTTATTTACTTGGTAAACATGTATCGTAAAGTATGTCAATGTATTAAGTGTGGAAAGATTAAATCTAGATAGTCTGGAATTCATTTAATCATAGACCATATGCTTGGGCATGGTAAGGTTGATGGACCACATTCTAGGAAAAGAGCTATACTTTCTAACTGATAATCAAATTCCCATGACGAGAAGGCTCAAACAAAGGGCCTATGGTTGGCATCGACAGATGAAGTTTGGCTAGATGAAAATCAAACTAATATTTATTCTCACCTAAATCGAACTAGGATAATTAGTAAACCTATTACCAACAAGAGGGTGTTTATGATGGACTCCACACACTTGCATGCCCTACCTCGTTCCTCGCTCTCAAGCGATGTGCCATTGATGTTGCTATATTAACTTCGTCTCTCAGTGCATATATAGAAAACTATCTTATCTAGCTTGGTTAACATTTTTGGTAGAGTTGGTAGAAAAAAAAAAATATAGTGGTGTTTTTCCCATGTGTAAGTTATGGGCATTACAGCTGCAGAAAAAGTGTGTATCGCCAAGCCGCAACTGTGGAGAAACTGCTAGTGTTGGATGCTGTTGGAGATTGCATAAATTACATAAAGGAGGAGGATCGCAGATCTAAATAAGTCAAAGATAAAGTCGTGAGACAAGGAGCCGTAGAAGTACTATGATAAAAGCACTGCCATGGCGTTGCTTCTATTTTTAAACCGTTATGAGGAAGTTGTAGTTGTGAAGGAGTTAGAAGGGATTCATAGAACTGAAGCAAGGATATGAGGAGATCGTAGTAAAGCATTACGTGCAGATCACACATTGCTAAGGGAGATTGCTATTCATGGTTCCAGCCGTACGCGTGGGAAAGAGGAGGATAGCTGTTCAAAGAGGCTGCAACTATGCAGGAGGTGAATTTGAGGAAATCCTATCACCATTTGTGACTGACATCAGGAGAAAAATAAGCAAGATTTTGGAGGTGATCCTATCACCATTTTTGACAAATGTCAAGAGTCTATTAGAATCCTCGATCACCTGTAGAGTGACTCAATGGGAGGTGTTGATAAAACAAGTGAATCACACCTAAACCTACAATGGACTGGTAATCAAGAGGGCTAGAGCTCGTGGTTAGAGCATCCCAATTGCAACATGGGATTTCCTAGGTTCGATCACTAGAAGTTTTTAGATGCCGCAGCATTAGTGAAAGAGACTGAGAATGTAAAGAGAATTGATGGTAGAAATTAGGGAGGGGTGTTAGAACATTCTCGTAATTTCTACCAACTACTATCACCGACCTTCCCAAGCCTCCACCTAACATATGCAGATTTCAAATATAACATTTAACACAAAAACTTCTCCCACCGCCTATTCTGAAGAGTTCTCACCGACCATGGCATTTGTATATGATTTTACTATTTCATATTCCAGAAAGCTCCAAACCCTCTATAAATAGAGGCAGACGTAATGAGTTGTTCGCTCTCTCTAGCAGAGTCCAGCTCCGCAGAGCTGTTATAGGATATTATATATGTAATGTTATTGATCATTTAATATAATGTGCTCTGTTTCTGTTCTGCTCTCCCCTGTTCTAACATGCTGTTGGTAAATTCTTAGATATTTAAACAAAGTTGTTTCCTCCTTGCAACCGCTTAATAAAGGGTTTTTTCTCAGCGGCTGCAATCGCGGACATTGCGACAAGCTTTAATCTTAAAAAGGACTGGACAGGGGACGCTTGTCTACCACAGAAATATTCTTGGGATTGGGTCGTTTGCAGTGAGGACTCATCTCCGAGGATTATCCAAGTGTAAGTGTTTTCAATCACCCAAAAGGGTTTTATCCTTTATTCTGCAATGTTTTTGAATAATCATTGATTGCCTATCGAAATTTGCAAACCATATAATAATTTGCTATGAAAGACCAGGCGAACACATTATCAATTCCTAAGAAAATATTTAATATACCATACAGGTTATTGTCTGGAAAGAATCTCAATGGCACAATACCTCTAAGTTTTGGGAGTCTATCTGCTCTTGTCAATTTGTAAGATATTTATCCTATCTTAATCGTTTGAAAGTAGGTTTACGGTAGTATTGTGCAAGTTAATGGCATTCATTTTCTTGTTTGAAGAGATTTGGGAAGAAATAATTTAAGTGGTTCAATACCTGATGCTCTTGGTCAACTGTCGAAACTCAACAATCTGTAAGCTGAAACACAACCCTTTGAAAATATTTCTGTGCCTCTTCATTAAAATTATTAATTACCGCTTGAATTATGTCCTTTCAATTGGAAGCTAAGTCTATTATGCAGGAATCTGTCAAACAATAAGCTCAGCGGCTATGTTCCTAGTGCTCTACTTGATAAATGGCGAAATGGACAACTCGTTTTGATGTCGGTTTCTTTTGTCATTAAACAAATCAATGAGCAATTTTCAATGTCTTTGTCAATTAATTTATACCCTGTTTTGTGTTTAAACACTGTAGTATTAGCGGCAATGAAAATATTTGTCAAACGGGCCCTGGTTATCTCTCTGGTAACAGTTGGGTGTTTTGCTCTTGCAGTAATTGCAACAGTAATTATCTTCATAAAACATAAATCAATCAAAGGTATGGTGTTCTGCTTCCTTCTAACAATGTTTTCTCTTCATATTGTTGGCATCTGTATTTTTCATAGAAGTAAAGCAAAATCTAATCGGTCTTGCATGCACAATCATTCCACCAGGAAAAAGAAAACCATTAGATTTAGAGCTCGTTGATGTTGACGGCAGTCGATCATTCTCTTATGAAGAGGTAAGAATAATGACTGACGGATTTCGAAAAGAGATTGGAAAGAGAGGTTATGGACCGGTTTTCCATGGTATTTTACAAGACAAGTAAGTGGCAGTCAAAATTTTGTCAGATAAATCACATCAAGGAGCCACAGAGTTTTCTACTGAGGTATAAGAGAGGAATTGGCACAAAATCCTTTTCATGCAAAAATGCATATGTTTTCTTCTTAATTTTCGAAGTAACATGATTGATTAATTTCAGGTAGATATACTCTCCAAATTACACCACAAGAATCTTGTAAAATTCCTCGGCTACTGTACGGAGAAGCAGAACATGATTCTTATCTATGAGTACATGTCGAATGGAGACCTGCAACATCTTCTTGATGGTAGATTACTGCATCACCAAATATGTACAAATATGTATATATATGATGAACTTGTTTTTTCAAAGATCTAAGAATTTAAAGGTAAACATTCCTTTGCTATTTCCAGGTAAGCTTTCATCTGGCGATACCGACAATTGGGAACAGAGACTAAGCATTGCTCGCGATGCCGCACAAGGTATGCAAGTTAGTAAAAACCAATAATTTGGAAGCTTATGAAAGTGATGCTGATGGGGTATTAATTTTGTGTGTTTTTTGTACAGGATTGGAGTATTTACACTTGGGATGCAGGCCTGCCATTATTCGCAAAGACATTAAGAGTTCTAATTTCCTTCTCAATGATAAAATGGAAGCAAAGATAGCTGATTTCAGATTGTCCAAGACGGGACCTTTGGATGGAGCCACTCATGTGTCAACCATTGTAAAGGGCACTACTGGATACTTAGATCCCGAGTAAGTAGGCGTTCCTTTCTGTTTTCAATCCAAGAGTGTTGGAACATTATAATTTCTACTGCATATTGCAATATGACAATGTATTGTCTGCGAGTCCAAAAACTGGATAAACCAAAATGTACGGTGATGTTCTCGAATCTTCTGAGGCCTCCCGTGATCACCGAACTCCTCCATCTTCTAGAGGCTTCCGAACACCTCTATAAAAAGAGGCCAATGTAAATGCATTTCATAAGGGGCAATAGATATTGTGTGCATATCTGGTCTCCTCTGCCCATATCGAGTTGTAAATTGTTCAGTGTTTTGCCTCTGCCCCTCCAACATAGTGGTATCAGAGCCATGTCGGTCAGGCTCACTGGGAGTAGAAGTTTGTCTGGGTTATGTGTTTGAGAAGAGCCGTAGGGTTTCCAATAATCCTCATGTCTTGCAGTCAAGAACAGTTGTTATTTCTGGGTCTGAGAAGTTTTTCTGGTTTGGAAAGTTGTAGAAAGTTCTGTGTTTAAGTTGTCTTTTATGAGGTGCATAGGCTGTTGAGAAGAGGCCAGTAAAGGATTTTTGTTTGCAGTAATAAAAAAAATAGGAGGCTGCAGTCCTCTGAATGCACCAGAAGAATAAAGGGAAATGCGTAAAAAAATGCTTGAAGAAAAGTAGCCGGGAGAAGAAAATGAGAAATCGTTGTTTCCAGTAAGAGCCGGTTGAGTCCAGTCTAGGGTGAGAACAAGGTCATAGTCCTACCAAAGGATGTGCAGAGAGATCCAAGCGAGTGTTAGTCTGAAGACAAGTTTAGCCAGTGTCAAAAAAATGAGATTGATGTCATTGTAAAGGAGAAAGGACATAGAGAGCATAATAGACCCTAGTCTAGCGGAAGGGCATAACAGTGAAGCAATGTGGAAAATGGCAGAGTTGGCCATCGCCTGCATTTCATCACAATCCATGAACAGGCTAGCCATGAGAGAAGTTGTATTGGAATTAAGAGAAGCAATTCGATTGCAAACAAGTTTCTACATAGAGATGGAGCTCAGCGAAATGGGGTCTCCGGCTCAGCTTCTTCCACTTTCTGCATACAGCTCTGATAAATTCGAATCAGATACATCATTTTATCCAGTTTCAAGATAAGCAACGCAGTTGGCAACAGATATGGAGTTCCTGCACAGCATAATCATAAATGCAAACCGGCTGCCTATCAGGTCCGGTTTTTTTCTTGGCAACTTCCTCCCACACTGAGCAGTTAAACACCCAACAAATTTATATTCAACTTTGATAAAGAAAACATGTTTCTAACTCCAAAAATTATCATTTGCCCCACCCTCGCCATATATGGGAAATGCTGAAGAATCTGTCAAATGAATCCTTGCTTCGGATGAACTAGTAATATACTATTAAAACGTATAAGTCACCTCTTGTGTAAATACAGACAAAATACTTGTTGATAATAAGGAGCGATCTTATAGAATAAATTACAGTATAAAGGCACGTCATTTGTCATTTACTCAATAAATATTCGTTGGTTGGTAGCGTTTTTGCTGTTCTTGAAGCCCGTTCTCATCTTGCAAGACGTACTTCGTATAAATAGTGCTCTTTATCTGACTTTCATGTGTTTATTATTTTTTATGAGTAATCCATTTTTTTTAATCCTAACCCGAAAAAATATTGAATTAGTTTATTTTGCGAATATTTATGTTGGCTGTACCAAGAACCTTCTATTCTTTTAAATTGTTGATTTTTCGGGGCAGGTTTTTTAGAACACCTATTCCAGCAATGAACAATTTAAATTTTCTAGCAGAGGAAATAAACAAACATTTATATTAATATATTTGTTTAATTAAAATGATTATATAATCATTAAATTGGGTAAATTTTAAATCAATTTATGTTGAGATTGAAAATATAGAATTGAAATAGGGGTTGAGTGGACTTGATTATTTATTAATAGAATGTGACAAATGGAATATGATATTGTTTAAAATGTGGAAATTACTAAATCTGATATTTAGAATACAATTGTGTATGATCTAGTCCACCTACAACAATCACATTAAGTATTTAAAACTAAAGCATCTTCTCTTATATCTATTTTCTTGACAAATGTGATGTTAAGGGTTCTATTGTGAGAGGACTGCAATATGAACCTTAACTCCATGTTTCACCGCTTTCATGATTACAAGAGATTGGATACACATACGACATGTTATGTGTAATGGCTTACTACAATCATTTTTAAAGATTGATCCAATACCTAATTTTACTACTCAATATGTGTTTTAAATATTCTATTAATCAAAACATGTTATACTTATAATGTTCAAATGCTAATTTTAAATACACAACAATATATGTTTGATTCAAATGTTCTAGCAATTAAGTTATCAAGCAACAATCAAATTTAGTGAAAGTGCTTTCTTGGGACTATTGGGAACAATATATGAATTTTAGAGATGCAATCACTAATGTGATCTTTTCCATAGAAAACTGTAGATACAATTTAGTCTAAGATGTAGCATAAAAAGTGTGGATAAATGAGAACTAATTTATTTTGATGGAGGTTTGTTTTCTATTTTATGTTGGTTGTATACAAAATAGGCCAAATTAAGTATAAGATAGAATATGCTAATAAAAGTTAAAATAGATCATAAAACAAGAGGTTAAAATTTCAACATGTGCACTTTTCTAATTTATTTTTTTTCCTTACATTGATCTAATTTGTAGCTACATGAGTCATGTAAGCTAAAATAAAGAAGACAGTGATTGAAATAGTAAGTAAATTCTTAAAAAATATATGGATGGTGAATGCAACCTAGTTTCTACTTATTTTAAAACGAACTATATCTCATAGCCAACATGCATGCACCTGAAGAAGGTTTACTAAGACATTTACTAAATATAAGAAAGAAAAAATATTTTTCCTTCATGAAATTATAGTATTCATTAAATGTGCAAGAAATAGAAATTTTTTATACAATTGAATAAGAGTTTTTCAAAGGTGGTTGCTTCTGAATCACTGGGTCTTGGGATGCCCCCTCCAGTCGTCTCAAATGGTGGGGTCGCTAGGGAAACCCCTATTGATTCAAAGACTGCCATTTCAGGTGAAAGTGCTTCGGCTTTCCTTTCTGGTGGCTCTTCAGAAAAGTCTTTATTTTTGCAAAGGAATCAAGATGAAACTCCAAATAGTGTGGTTGTTGGCTTTCATCTTCATGAAAGTAGCGAGCTGGTTTGGCATGGTAAGGAGGCACAAGTGGAAGAAGGTTTGATCACAGTTAAAGGAAAAAAAGATAAATCCTCTAAGCCTTCTTTCGACATGATTCTCCGCTCCCACAAGAAAAGTGTAATATATAAATCTTGAATGGTCTTATTTTGGAGCTGGTCTTTTTTTGTGGCTCCTTGATGTCTTTTCTATAGCCTTGCTCTTTTTGTTAAAGGGTTTAAGGTCCCTTCAAAATCTAATTTTCCCTTTATCAAAAATAATCGATTTGTAACTTTAACCAAAAAGATTGATCGAGGACCCATGATGTTGTCTCTATAACTAAATGAATACAATAGTGTAGGAATAATTAAAGTGTTAATTTAACAAATGTGTATGCTATTGTAGGATCCATGAAGTTATCATTATAATTAATTGTATTTTTACTATACATGTCCCCTGAAATTGGATGCATAATATTACTATGGATCTAATTTAGGGTGATTAGAAAATAATGGCAACATGTTACATCTATGTAGTTATGTTTTAGTTATTTATATATTTTACTACACTATAGTTTAACATTACTTAGGTTGTATAACATAAAAAAAAATTAGAAGTACAAGGTATCACATTCTTCCATAGGAGATATAGTTTCCTTGTTTGGATATTGAGGTTTCACCTCATTCCTTGGGAGTTATACATTGTAATAATTGAGTTGTCCACCTACTTCACCTACTAATATTTTATAAATTTAATTTACATGCATGTTTTTGAGACAATCTCTTAGAAAATGGAATAACCATTTTTTTTATTTAAATCTTTGTCATTTTGAATAAATAGGCTATTGCAATTACTCTTAAGATATATTTTTTAATCTTGAGAGGATTGTTTATCAAAATATTACATCGATCAAAGTATATTTTTGGTAAAACTTACATTATATCAAAATTATGATTCTCTTAGGCTAGTTCTTTTCTATTCAATTTGGGTAACTTGGAGTTTGATGAGACTAGTTGTAGGTGTTTATGTATGAATAATATAGAACTTTCAAGAAAATTAATAGATCTATAATATTGGAAATAATTAGGATAGGCTATTACAGTATCCAAATAAAATACCTCAATGATGACTAATAAGGATTTGAATATTGGCCCCCCCGATCCTATTTGACTTAAGCTCAATTTTGACTAGTCGAGCGGGTGGGGGTGGCATAATTAGGGACCATAGTGGGAAGTTGATTTTGGCATATGTTGTCAACCTGGGCCTATAAACCTCTAATTTTGTGGAGGTGGTTCCTTCTTATCGCATGATCCATATTTCTAGGAATTCTTGAGTGGCCAACCTAGCAATTGATGGCAACTCTAAAAATAATATCATGTTGTTGAATGGGAAGGAGAACCCTTGTTGGTCTCTTAGAGATCCCATCTTCTTGGAATGAAGTGTTACAATGAAATTTGTTATGTGAATATTTTATCCCATGTTTAGAGCTAGCAATAAAGGGGCTCATGTGCTTGCACATCTAGGAGCCTTCACACAAAAAAGTATAATTTGGGATGATATTTCATTAATCCCAGAGTATGTGCAAGAGCTTTTATCAAATGATGAAAAAGTAAATTAATAATGAGTTTGAATTGAACTCTTCATCAGCTCTTATTAACAACAAGCATATATTGTGTTTAAGGCAATCTTTTAATTCCATCTAATATTCTGAAAAGTTACTTTAGTGTCTACTTGTTAATTTTTATGGGTGTTTCTATAGAATTCCTTGTCTTTCCTTCTCTAAGGTGAATGTTGTCATGGGTGGATACCTTATTTAGGAAGAGCTCGCCTCTTATGAGGTCTAGAAGAATGATAACAATGTTTGGACTATCCTTCAAAGGGGTAAGTCAGCCAGTTATGTTGAAGGAATGATGGGGCATGGTCCTAGGTTTTCCATGGAATTTGCTAATTCCTCAAAAGATGGCATTGTTTGTTAGGGTAAATAGGATATTTACCATGCTTAATTTTTTCTTAGGTAAATACTATTTGATATTCATTATTTAGGTGTATAGTTAGGTGCATATAGTTTTGTCAGTTATTTCTTTTATCGGCTTGCATCTTGCCTTTATAAGGCACTATTCTATATTATGTAATATATCTCATCTCAATATTATTTCTCTAGTGAAATATCCTTGTGTTGCTTCTCTTCAAGCTATGAAGATCTATTTTTAGGTTGTGATCGTGGGCTCAGTGGTTGACACCAACATGGTATTAGAGCCTTCAACTTCTGCCTTCTTCCACCATTGAGAGCTTTCATTAGAATTTTAAGTTCATTTATTTGTTAAAAGTTTCTTTTGGTATTTGAAATTTATTGAATTTCAAATTTTCCTTTAATCTTTATTTTCTCATTATTCGTGATTGATAGGAATGATTTTTGCAGATTGGTGGTTGTGATTGTTGCATTTGTTCCCAACGATGGTTGTTTGAACTACATTGAAGAAAATGAGGATGTGTCTATTTTTATCTCAAAGACTAGGCACAGTAAAGCATTGAAAGGGATGATTTATTCAATCAAAAGAGGCACGATTTTATGTTGACTACAATTTTTAAAGGCTAAGAGGACTGGTGAAGACTGTCTTTTGTGCAACATTATTCTCTTTGTTAGCAAGGCCAATTCTATGGTGTTTTCTCCAGGTGTTATATCCTTTGTTGTAGGTGTGATTTCTCTTCGACTGTGCCACATTCACACAACATGTTTTCTTGTTGAAAAAGGCCTGATTTTGTGAAGGAGGGCACAATTTCTCTATTTTTTGTTGTGATTCTTTTCCCTGAGGAGGCATTTCTAGAAGGGGAATTTTTGGCATGATTCTTCTTGTATTGGAGCACAAATTTTGTAGTCTAATTGATCATTGCAAAAGGTGCTCAAATTTTCTATTTGGAGGCCCTTTTCTTTAATATAGGACACAAATTTTGGTATCAAACTATGTTTTATAAATTTTTGAACAACAATAAATATTTATGGCTTCTATGTAGCTGAAGTGATGTGGCCCAAATTTTTTGAAGTTACTTTAAGCCTTTTTAAAATCCCTGCCAAGTTTGCGGATGCTATTCAAAAGATTCAAAAAATATTTCTTTGGTCGGGTGTTGAAGAAAGAAAAAGGTTGCCTTTAATAGGGTGGGATCTAGTGTGTAGACACAAAAAGGCCAGTGGTTTAGATCTAAGAAAAATTAGGATGGTTAACAAGACTCTTCTCGCTAAAAAGATTTGGAGACTATTTTTGTCCTGAGTGGAATGGACTAATATCTTGACAAGCAAATATTTGGAGAATAATAGATCTCTTATATTCATGATGGAATCCCATCTCACCCAGAGGCCCAATATATTGAAATAACCTGATTATTGGTAGAAATTTTTTTGAAACAAGAGTGGGTTGCATAGTCAGGAGTGGAAACCAAACACGATTATGGGATGATAGATGGTTGTTCAATGAGCCCATTACCAAAATTGAACCTTCTTTTTGGGTGGGTTGATATTTGTAAATATCTATTTGGTTTGTATGTTAAATATTATTGGAATGATGGAAAATGGTTGGATCTGTGTCTTGTTAGTCAGGCTCTTGCTCCTATTCAATCATCTCTGTTGGTTGTCATACTTTTCCATGATCAGACGAAAGAGTTCCTTGTATGGAAAGATGAACCCTTAGGTAACTACTCCATTTCATTGGCTTTTTCCAGGCTGTCTTTTGCCCAGACTCCACCCCCTTTTTGGTCTGATGCATGGATCAAACACCTGGTACCTAAATTCAACATCTTCTTTTGGATCCTACTTCAAAACAAAGTGCTCACGGTTGATAATCTTTGCAAGAGACGTTTTCAAATACCCACTAGATTTTATCTCTGCAAGATGGATGTTGAGTAAGTTTGTCATTTGTTTCTTCATTGTCTATTTGCTGCCTCAATATGGGAAAACATTCTTTTTTATTGGAATTTATCTTGGGTGTTCACCTCATCAATTGAAGACTTCTTCATCCAATGGAAAGCCCCTACTCACAACCTTGCACTTCAGAAACTATGGGATTTTTCCTTCCCTCATATTGCTTGGGGTATATGGAAAGAACGAAATAATAGAATTTACAAAGATAAGGAATCTTCGGAGGTCATAGTGTTTGAAAAAATAATCAAATTAATGAAACAAAATTTCAGTGCTATCCCCCAAAAGGATTGTAACACTAAGAAAGTGGCTTGTTCTTCCTATGATCTTACAATTGCTAAGGAATGGAATATTAGTTATGATATTTCTTACGCTCCTAAATATGCTAAGAAGGATAGGGAGGGTGTATGTTGGAATTTTTCGCCTAACGGTTAGATCAAAGCCAACTTTGATGGGGCGGCTGAATGTGGCAGAGTTATAAGGGATTTTTTGGAAATTTTCTAGGTGCGATTGCTACCCCGTTGGCTCACAAACCAATCACTTAGCTGAGGCTACCAGAGCTTTTCATGTCATAAATTTAGCTCATAGTCTAAATTTTAAAAACATTTGGCTTGAAGGGGAATCAAAAAATATTATTGATTGTCTTGTACATAGCCCCCCCCCCTCGTGGACCATAAAATCTTGGATTGATGATGCTATTTTGACCTTAGCTAAGTTTTATAATATAAAAATATCCCATACCTATAGAGAAGCCAATGTTGTGGTGGAATGCTTTGTAAATGAAGGGGTTAAAAGTAAAGGACAGTGCACATGGTTGAACATTAGTGATTTAGGTGTTAATGTTCGAGCCTTATTGAACTATGATGTGTCACATTAGAAAGATGTTTGTCACCTTAATCATAATGATAGAACATGGTAAGTACATCACTATCATTAGATTGCATGGGGTCGAGCTAATTAGCTTATCTCGTAAGCTTGCTTGGCAAGCTTTGTGGGATCACAACTTTGGCATGACCATTTTGAGTCAAGATTTCATCTCTAGAATCTCCTTGGTAGATTTCATGGTGACAAGTCACAAATAAAACCTAATTCCTTATCTATTCAAGGATTTGACAATACAACAAAGCAACCACTCAATGTAATCATTTTTCCTATTACAGTTGGGGTGGCTACATTGCAAACTCCTGTTCATGTCATGCCTTATGATCTTTTGTATAATATTCTCTTAGGTAGACCATGGATTCATGAGATGAATGCAACACCTTCAACCATTCATCGTATAATGAAATATATCTATAACAATAACATTTATCAAGTGTAAATAGCCCCTAAGCCTAAAATTCACTTGCACCTTGAAAAAGGAGCTACAAGTCCTCTGAAAACATTGATTCCAACATCCAATATAGATCCTCTTGAAATTGAACAAAACAATGAGGAGTCGGTGTCTAAATTATTTGGTGACGATTGGGTATCCTTAGAATTCACACCATCATTTATGGGTGAATACATATTCACACAAAAGAAAGATGAGAAACAAGCACAACCAACCATCATGACAACTCAAAATTCCATACAATCTTCTCAACCCTCTATCTCCTCTACTTTGGAAGAGAATACAACATACACAACAACCTTTGATGAATGCAATAACCAACCACACTCGATCCAAAAGAAATGAAACAACTTTATGGGAAAGGTTATGACCTCATGAAACAAATTGGATATAGCAGAAAATGATGTGGCACTCAAGAACAAAGTATCCGCAATCCTATAGAGCCTAACACACAACAAACAACTCATGGTCTTGGTTATTTTCATTTGATCGAGATCAACAAGCATTCAATCAACATCAACAATCTCACACAACACTCTCCTAAATCATCATTAACAATCATCAATCATGAGCTCCTCAACACTAGTGTTCTTGAACATCATCCTTTACAAGATATGAAACAAACAATTACACCTTCGCTTAATGTTGTCTCGCAAAATGTTCATGATTCGAATTCATTAGATTTTATACCCTCCTATAATAGAGAGAACAAAATATCTCAATCTAAATAGTCTTGTGTAGATATGACAACTAATACTAAGAAAACAGTATCTTTGTCACAAGTTACCACAAGAACACCTTCTCCCATTGATCAAGACAAAATCTTGTTGAGACTCCTCCAAGATCACTTGATCACCCTCCCTCCTAGAACTCAAAATAAGTGTTATTCCAAGACTTCATTTTGCGCATACCATAGAGTTCATGGTCATTCCACTAATGAATGTAAAGATTTGATTCATAAAATCTAACATTTTCAGGAGTTTGGTATGCTTCCCTCTATGGGGGCATCTAATTCCTCTAATTGATATCGATTTTCACTCTAGCACACATTTCATCAATCATTTTGGCTCACCTTTGTCCTGCACTTAGTGGGGGCAAGGGGTTCAGTGGCCTTGTCCTTTTATGTCACTTGTCATTGAATCTTTTGAATAATCATTAAAATTTCATATGAACGTATAAGATCAAGCTTTCTATGTGGATGACATGTCTTAAGATTGAAACACATGTGACATACTCACTTTGTTCATGATGTAGCTTCTCAAAAATATATGGCTTGGCATAGGGCTTTTTGAGTAAGCGCTCATATTTTCTTCTACTTTAAAGCAATTGCTCACAGTAATGGTGTGTAGCAACCACTTTTATGTGGGGACCATCCATAGGCGACATATTTTTGCAAATTTCATGGAATGATTTACTTTTTCTTGTGATGTTTCTTCTCCTTGGTGGTGTCATTGGGTTTGATTCTCTTTCATTTCATCATTTTATTAAGGGTTTTATTACCAAAGTGGGATTTGACCAAGGAAAATCCCTTTTCCCTAACCCTTAACTATTTTTCCCCTTCCTGTATGCATTGTTTATATAGATTTATCAAGAATTTAGGCGTTGAAAAGTCAAGATAAGTCAATAAAGTGTCTAGACAACTACATCATAATTCAAACTTGGAGAAGATTTTCTATCCATTTTCTATAGGATTAACTTCATCAACCTGATAAGCAATCAACCTCAAATCTGGTGCCACATAATTTCCTCCTAATTTCTCAGAATTTTGGGAGAGGACTGATTCACCATTAGTGGAAAATGAGTCCCAACTCAAGCCTGTAAATCTAAGTTTTGTTAGATTCTGGATCCTGACACTAGGAAATCTGTTCCCGATGGTTTCTACTAGGAGTAAGACTCATTCGCCATCAGTGTTGAATGAGTCCCACTAGTGATTTTTGGTGATTCTAGAAAACATTCAACACATTCGAGATTCATCATCAAACTTCCAAGTGCACTTTCATTCAACCCTTTTCTTTTTAATTTTGCATTCATTCATTCATAGTTCTTTGTTTTCATCACATTGTGTTTTCAAACATTGCATTGTTCTTAGGTTTTTCATTCATAATCAGTCAAAAAGTTCATTTAGTTGCATTCATATCATTCCATTTAGCCTTAATTAAATTACACATAGCATAATTTGAGTGAACTAGTTAGATTCTTTGGCCCTTTTTTCTCATTTTAGGTAAAAAACCCTAGAAATGCTAGAAAGTCCTAGAGAGCCAAAAAAATCTATGGTTTAGGTTAGCATGATGGGAAGTTGATACAATCGCATGACTTTCTCATTATATGGTGGGAAGTTGATACAATGGCATGACTTTCTCACTAAACCACTTCGTTGGGGCAACTCACCTAGTGGAAAGACTAAGTTTCCACTACCCCTGAGTGAGCAACATATGTTATGGACAAATAGCCCCATTTTGCATCATGTTGGAATGGTTGTACTTGATCCTTTGGTTTTGTTTATTTTTTAGCCTTTGATAGAGTATGATTATGTATCTTTGTTATTGTTGCATACTTAAGTTTCTTGGATGTCTACTTTAGTGTGAGTTTGATATGGGGTCATCCTTTCACTAAAGTGGGGGGAAAATGTATTAACAAAAATGTAATCCTTTTTCCCTTACTTGGTTTGATAATTTTCATTAATACTAAATTAATAATGTCTTGGAGTGGTGTTGTAATGTGTTGTACACTTTCACACTATTCTAGGACCTTTATTTGACTAAAATATGCCTTAATTGATCCTTTACAAAGGTGTTGTAAAGTGTTGTAACATAGTTTCACACTTTTCTAGGATGTGTTTACCTAATTAACCCTTATGGGTTCCTTTCTGAATAAAATTTATTTAAACTTGTACCTTATTCAAGCCCCCTTTTCAAGGATCTATCTTGACACCCACTAATAATCTTATATGAAATTTAATTTGGAAAACCTAATGTCCTGAAAAGTGTTGCTAGGACCGATTCAACTTTACTCATGCAAGGTGTCCTCTCCACATAAGACAACCCTTTCTATGCATTTTTAAGGTGGGGTTTTTATGTACTTTCACATCCCTAAAGCATGGTCCTAGAAATTGTGCCAGGACCCATTCTCCTTTTTGAGACAACCCCTTTCTATGCATTTTTGAGGTGGGTTTTGATGTTATTTCATCCCCCTGAAGTGTAGTCCTAGAAAGTTGTGCTAGGACCCATTCACCTTTAGTGGAAAATGGGTCCTCCCTTAATAGGATCCCTCCTTTTGAATTTAATTGTGGTTGTATCCCTATAATTTTAATACCCATATCTAATGTTAGCTTGAATTATTTGAATTTTGAGGTTAATCTCTAGATTTAGTATAAGTAAGGGGTTAATTTATATAGTTTCATCTAATATTTTCTAGAAAGCATCCTAGTAGTTTACAAGAGAATTATAGAGCATTTCAAGAGCATTCATAATTAATTTCAAGGTGGATTTCAAGAGTTTATTGCAGCAATTTAAGATCATATCATCATGTCAAGGGTTTGATGCATGCATTCATGTTGTTGAGCTAAAGTGGATGTAGCATTAAAGATCTACTTGTAAGGATTGTTCACATCATTTTCAAGGATCCAAGATCTACATTCTTCATGGACACTACATGTTAGTTTGTATATTTGTTTCACAAGACATCATCCAAGGTGACATCAATTGCATTATTTCATGTTTCACGCTTCATTTCATTTATTTCATCATTTGTTTTAATTACCTACAAGGAGGCTAACTTAGGAAAACCCCTATTCACAAAAAATCAACAAGCTTTTCTTCTGTTGAATGTGTATTTTCAAATTTATAGGTTGAAGATCAAGTGGAACAAGTTTGGAGCAAAATTGTCAAAGTTGTCATCTACATTGCAAGGTCATAGAAAGAGCTATATAGAATTAATTTCTAAAATTTAGGATCTGGAAACCTAGTAATTGACAGTGTAAAAACTCAGGTACAAGACCCAAAATTATTTTTTTGAAACCCTAAAAGGACCCATTTTCCATTAAAGGTGAATGAATCCTTTGTAGCCCAAAAACAAGAAGTTTTTGACAAGGTACACAACTTTTTATGCTCTAAAGGCCTCCCTCATAGTTGCTCTAACAGTCATGTATCATTTATGATTGTTATTTCCATGTTTTGACCCTCAGAATTGAGTGTTTTAATAAGGAAAATCATTAGTGGTGTAGCATATTTTGGTGGTAAACCCTACTTTTTCTATTAATCAGAAAGTGTTGTTGAAAATGAAAATATTTTAAAAAATTTGAAATTACTATTATGGATAATCTTCCTAGTAATATTTTTTGGAGACAAATAAGAACATATTCAAACATATTATATAAAAAAAAAATTTATTGAAAAAACTATTTTTTCAATGTCAATCCATGATGGAATTGATGAGAGTGTGGAAAAGAAGAAAAGTAATGAAAATGTTATGTATTTTTGTGAAACTAAAAAGAAAAGATGAATCACTTAAACATGATATATCTACTATTACTAGTGTGATTGAGTCTATTAGAAAGAAGAGTCAATCTAAAGATAAGAATGTGACACAATGATCTACAACAACTATTATAGTTAATAAAACAACTATGGATAAAAGAATGTTAAGCAATATTAGTGGAATTCTAAGAATATATCCTAAAATATTAGTAAGAGTGAAAAAGAGAAGAGAAAGTATAGAAGATAATCCAATCAACAAATGTTGGATTTTTAGTGGTTGAATGCCAAGGTTTGATATGAAATTGAATATTAAAATCAAATATTTGGTTGAAAAATATTGGCATGACTAGGTAGTGGATGATCTATTTTTAGTGTACAAGGAGGCCATGGAAACAGGAACTCTAGGAAGATATATAAACAAGGGCATCATAAAATTGTTGCACAAGGAAGCTGATAAATCATCGATCAAAAATTGGAGGCCTATAACTTTTTTAAATGTGTCATATAAAATCCTTGCTAAGTTTTTAGAAAAAAGATTGGTTAAGATCTTTCCAAGGTTCATTAAAGGCAGGTATATCCTTGAAAATCTAATTACAAGTTAGAAAGCTATGGAATGGGTCAGGATATCAAACTAGGATGTGAAAATGGTGTTGCTTGAATTTGAAAAAGCTTATCATAGGGTTGAGTTGGCCTTCATCAAGATGATGTTGGAGGCCCTTGGCTTTCCATAAAGCTTTTACAGTATGGTGGTCACTCTATTCAAGGGTGTAGTTTCCTAGGTGGATGTCAAAAGATCCCTAATAGAGGAATTTTTGTTGGAATGATCAATCAGAGAGGGGTCTCCCTTAGCCCCGACCTTGTTTGTGATTGCCTCATATTCCCTTCACTATATCCTTAGGAATAATGACAACTCCTAGAAGGTGAATGAGATAATATTCTCAGATAAAATTGAGCTTATAAATATTCAATTTTTTTATGAAATGACCCTCTTTCCCTTATTAAATGAATCCAATGTTTCCAAATTAATGGTGAATCTAGTAATTTTTTGTGCTACCTCAAGTTCCAAGATCTCCCAATCCAAGTCCATCATGTTAGGCTAGAAAGAGAACCCTCCAGATTGGCTCTCTAGGTTTGATGTGCAATGGCGAGGACCATAAAAGCAAGTCAAATACTTAGGCATTCCCTTTGTGGTCTACCCCAACCTAAGAGAAATGTGGTTCTAGATTCAAAGGAAGATTGATACAAAACTGGGCAAATGGAACATACACTACTTGTCCTTAGTAGGGAGAATTTAGATCTGTCAAAAAATACTATCCTCTTATAGCTTGTACTTCACCTCCATTTGGATTTTCAACAACTACCAAGTAGATGAAATACAAAAGAAAATAAGGGCCTTTTGTGGTTGGATAGAAAAGGAAGGAGGAAGAAGCATGCAATGAAGTGGGAATGGTGCTCTGTGAGTAAATTTGAAGGTGGGTTGGGTCTAAAGGATCTGAAACTGCAAGGGATTTCTTTGGCAACCAAGTTGATTTTCAAATCCCTTAAAGGTAATGAGCCTTGGAAAGTACTAGTCAGGAGCAAACTTCAGAGGGTTGTCCCTAAGCATGCAAAAGCTTAGAAGGATCTACCCTTGAGTGACCTTAACATCAATCATCCAATCGTTCTAGGCGGTCGATGGTGTTTAAAAGTATATGGAAAGAATGGGAGTATGCCAAGGTCCATATCTCCAACTCCAATTTCTTCTTGGATGGTACATTATTTTCTCATAAATCAATTTGGTGGAATTTGATGCATAATGATAAGCCTTTGGTACTATTGCAAGGATGATCGGCGAAGGGCTAGGATGCCAAGGGTATTAAAACCTTTTCCCAAATTTTTGTGAATAGGTTGTTAAAGGATTAGAATCTCCTAAAAGCATAATTCGACTTGCTAGAGACTAATTGGAGAACCTACTTAATCATAAAGGACTCTTATAGCGTGCTCACTTCCTTTTTCAACTATGTCCATAATGATGAACAATAAAAATATTTCAATTGGGGGAGGGTACCAAAATCTCCAAACTCAATGTGAAGACAACATACAATTCTCTTACCATCCAACATGAAACCTTTGACCACCTAAATTTGGCCTAGAATCTTAGGCTAAGCAGGGGTGAATTGTCAAAAATAATAAAAGGCTTGTGAGCCAATTCAATTGAGGCAAAGAAGGCCAACTTTAGACAACTTCTAATTCTACAAGGACTACCTTATAAAATAAAATCAAATCATGATATTGAAATTTGTAGCCTTTGTAGGGTGTCAGAGTCAATAATTCATATCTTTTTTGAATAGCTTCATGCTAAGGAAATCTATAACTTGTTTTGTCATAATAAAGATATTTGGGAAGCCAATGGAAAACCCTACCAAAATAGAATTATTTTCTCTAAATTCAATAAAACATAGAAAGAACTTGTATTGTTTTTGGAATTGGATAACAACTGAAATTCTTTAGATAACCTAGAAATCAAGAAATGATGAAAAATTTAAGGGAACAAGGAGGATTCTTACTAAGCCATGCAAAAGACTCATTTTATACAACGTTGTAGTGCATGTTACAATGACCATAAAGGTATCTAAATGCAAATTCATGTAGTTCATCAAAGAAGGAACTATGTCTATTAATTTTCAAGAGGAAAACTTTGGTGACAACTAGTAGCACACTACTGAGATTTTTCCTTTGAGTATTGGTGGTCTTCCAGAAGGAGTTTAACAAAAATATTCTCAAAGAAAGTTAGAATGAAGACATTCCGTTGATGCTTAGTATCAAAGACTTCAGTAGAGATGAAATTTAAGCAGTAGGGGCCCTCTTAAGGATGAAAAAGTAGGCTTAGAGAGAGAATGCAACAAGCTAGGATGAAATGTCCCCCCCCCCCCATTTTTTTCTGCATGATGTTTTTTGGCTTGGATCAACACCCTTTTTTTGGTAGGTGGATTTTTGATGGCGAGGGTAGGTATCCAAGTGTTCTTAGAGAAGCTCGAGGTATTTTGGGTAGATCAACACCTTTTTGGCAGCTCAAAACCCCCTTTGATAGTTCAACACCTCCTTTGCAACTCCATGGTACCTTCCAGATTGGGTACACAGTGATCATTTTTGATACAGGATACAAGTTGTTCTGGCTCCTCTCATTCCATGCTTTTTGACTATGGATAGATGGTTATTCATGTTGTAAATGATGTATTTTTGTTCCTTGGTATTGTGAAAATCTGAAACAATATATATGTAAGGTGGAAAGATAGTGTGATTATAATGTAGTGGGGGGATCAATGCAGTAGTACTGCTATTCTTCATCATGTAAATTTTGTTGCTCAAACAATATATAATACAAAAAAATATTGGCATGATAATACTAGGGTATCATATTATGCTAGAGATGTTTTTAAATTAATAGTGGGGTCCAAAATTTGTGATCCTCATCTAAAACACGTATTAGACAAAACTCAAACAAAATTTTATGGAAAATTTTGTTATGATTCAATGTTACCTAGTAATATTAGAATAAGTCAAAGATCTTTTGAAAAATATTAACCTTGGTATGTCAAAATTAATAAGAAACAAATCTCTTGTTGTAAAATGCATGTGCAATTTCATTATTACTATGATTTTTTCAATATATACATTATACTTTATATACTAACATGACTATGTAGGAATGTGGTATTATTATGCCACTAAAACAATCAAGGAGTTTATACCAGGTTTATTTTGTGAAAGATCTAATGGGAAATTGTTATATTTAAGTTCATGTATTTTTAGACAATACACTAGTTGTGACAATATTTCATTCTTAGAAATTTGTATGCATGAAAGTGATTAAAATGATTTTGGACAAAAAATAATGGATGTTAAAAGATTTGAGAACATTGAGTATTCTTTAAAAGACGGAAAAATTGGAAAGCATTTCTATTTAGTCACAAAAAAATTAGTGTACATGCATTCATATAAGAATTCAAGAGTAAGATTGTACCAAAATATATCAAGCACTCTCAACATGCTCGAAGGCTAGATTGAAAATTCCACACATGTAGAAACACATTTATAGTTGGAACTATACTATCAGTGGTTGATTTTATTGAAAAATATACTCTTTGTCCATAAGAGGAAATTGAATCACAATATTATAATTCAGTGTAGGTGGCTATGTTTGTTCATATTCTATACAGGCATACAAATCATAGCACAAAGTATGATATAAAATTATTGAGGGAGTATCATTTCTATTTGAGTGACAACCGGTTACACTGTGTGAATGGTGATCGTAGACTTGCACAAACACAAAGAAAAATCAAATTATTAGTCCAATATGCAAGCTAGAAACAAAATTCCCCATAAGATTCATTTGAAATGCAATGAACAAGAAATAACATGAAGAACACAAAAAAAAGCTATCAAATCCTATTCAATGCAAACAAACTCTCAATCCCATGGGGGAATTAGTGTAATTTTGATGTAGAAAATGTCCCTTTGCCAATTCCATACAAGCTTGATGATCAATGGTAAATATTTGATGCCCCTTGATGAAATTTCTCCATAACCTAGGTATGAAATTATGAAAATGGATGAAATATGGATGAACTTTGCTCAAAACAATGAAAATTATTAAAATGCATAAACTTGTGGATAATGAATTCGCATAAGTTCTTGAACAAATGCCTAAGATTTTCCATCCTAAATTAGTAAAGGAGCCTTCTATTTATAGAAGAGAATGATGGAAGAATAAGCAAAAATGATGAACGTGGGACTAAACATGAGCCAATAGGAAAACACCACTTCTCAACATGCTAGTGGAGAAAGGTTGAGCACATTTTGATGAATGTGCAAATAAATGCATTTAGGTGGATTTTCAAATTTGAGAAGTGACATTAATGAAAAGGAGGGATTAATAAATCAATTAAATTGATTTACATGTGCAAGTTGTAAAATCTAGAGGTTTTGAGAGATTAGTGTTAGGATTAATTATGATTTTATTAATTTAGATGAAGATTTAGCTGATTTGACATTTTTTCTTAGATTTTTGGATTTAAATAAATCAAGATAAGAGGAATAATGAATCTAGACTTAATTAAATAAAGTTGGATTTATTTAATTAAAAGGGGATGGTGTTAGACTTAAATCAAATAAAGGTTAGTTTATTTAATTTAAAGGAGATTACTTTGGAACTTAATTAAATAAAATGAATTATTTAATTAAAAGAGGAGAATATGATTAATTTTTAAAAATAATTTATTTAATTAATAGGAGATAATGATTTAATTAGATAAAAGTGATTTATTTAATTAAAAGATGAAATATGATGAATTCAATCAAATAAAGATTATTCAATTAAATGGTTAGTAAAGGAAATGATTTAGGCAAAATTGGTGTTAGTAAATCAAGATCAGGTGTGTGAGATCAATCAGTATATTTTATGTGTCTACATTTTCCCCCTCTTTGAAGCAATGTACTTGTTGTGTTGGTTCAAAGAATAAACTTGCCGAGATCAAAATTCAAAAACAAAATCTTTCAGATGCTCCACTATTGCCCCAATAGAAGTAGTATATTGGTACAATGCCCCCTCAAGAGATTAGGTGAAAAGTTTGATTTGAGGGTCGATCTCGCGACAAAGAGGTCCAAGATTAGTTTAGCTTGAATGTTTGATGCAAAAATATTTGATGATGTAAATAGTTCATCAACCATGGGTAGCCTCATGTAAATTTTTGAGATATCACACAAACTTGATACTTCGATATAAATGTTAGAAAGATAGAAGAATAAGAAGTATAAGATGGATATAACTAGAAGAATAAGATGGATGAACCCTTGAGTTTGAGACAATGTAGGTGTCCAAAAAATCCATGAGTCATTAAGACTTTATTAGATATGATGATGAGTGATGATGATATTTTTCTTATCAGGAATTGGGATTTTAAAAGGCCTACTTACCTTATGTTTGATAACACACATAGGTACAATGCATCAATGTATAAAGAATTAGGATGGCATTGTACCTAGTTTGATGAACTTTGACTCGAAAATCAGATATGAGTATTCCTTTTCACACCTGGCATACAAAATCTTATTTAAAATGCAATTTAGATATTCCAAACATCCCAGACCAAAACATATAAGGCCAAGCCTTCCTATGTGATTAACAAGATTCCTAAAACACCATCCCTCCACCCATAAAAAACACACGTGACCAAGGTTATATTACAATAATATCCCACAAGCACAACGGATGAAAGATAATGATCGTTGACCCATTCCTTCCTCTCTAAATCCCTTTGTTTGGACATCATCGAGAGGTCATTGGAATGAGCGCAATAAGATAAGTCAAAAGAAAAAGACCAAGTAAACAAACAAACTAATGTTCTTCATACCGCTAGCCAAGAGTAAACTATGGTGATGCCTCATGCTAATGTCCGTTGTAGGAAGGATGCATCCTAGGACATGATGTTAGTAGATGATTTTGGGATTGATTGGATGTTGGGCTATTAGTACCAATAGCTGACCAAATTGTTTACTCACTAACCTAGACCTAAGACCTTGATGTTTGAGTTTTCACTTTCAATTTGCTAGACTTGTTTCCAATTGTTTCACCAAAGGTTGAGGATGACGATGATTTATTATGAGTGGATGTTTATTGTGGGTGAAAGTGAGATGGGACGGATGGATTTTTGTTTTTGGGTTTTTTGATTGTTTTTGATGTTTTTTGAAATTTTTTGTGGTTGTTTTTGGTATTTTCAAGATGTTTTATGAATTTTTTTATTTTTTTATTTTCTAATATTTTTGTGCTTTCTGAGATTTATGAATGTTTTTGGATATTTTTTTTAATGTTTTTGGATTTTGTGTCTCAAAGGATCAAAGATTAGCCTTGCCTATGTTTAAGCTCAGAGACAACGTAGTTCAGATTTCATGTTTTTTACGTTTTTCTAATTTTTTGTGTTTTTAGATTTTCATATGTTTTGGATGTTTTTGGATTTTTGTATGATTTTTATGATTTGGATAAGGATGTGTTTGATGATATAAGTGATATATTTTTTGATTTTGTTGAAAACCAAGCTAAGATTTATTGATCTGATTGATGGATTGATGATGATAACATTGTTGAGGATACACAACAATGCAAGGATAGTGTTTAAGCAATACAAGGATTGGGAAGAATATCTCAAGATGATGAGGGATTGATTATATTTGATTGATCAAGATTGATGATGATAAAATTCTTGAGGATACATAAAAATGAAAGGATAGTGTTAAGAAACACAAGGACTGGGAAGGATATCCGAAGATGATGAGGGATTGATTGGATTTGATTGATTAGGTTTTTGAAGCTTGATTTAGAACAATTTTTTTTTTGAATTATTTGATATGCCATTGAGACACATGTTAGATGCAACTAATATTGATTTTTTGGATTGATTTTTGATGATAGATGAACCTTGATAAGGAATGTCTTCTCGTCAAAACATGCCATCAACTAGTGATTTGGATTTTTTGGCTCACAAATGTTTGGACCAATTTTATTTCACATTTTCCAATGTTTGGATTGCCGCATAAGTTGGAAGATATAGATCAAGATTTATTCTTGAAGAAAGATGTAAATATCTTCCCCTAGTGTCAAGAAATGTATGGAATGTCATGGATGGATACCTCGATAGGTGTGTGGATGGATGGATATGGTAAGCATGGAAAGGATTATCTTGTGATAAGATAAGGTGTTCGAAGAGAGGATGTTGATTTGGATAGTGTTACATGGCTCAGATAACGTTGGGTAGTATAGGATCAATAAAAATGACCAATGTCAAGATGTTTACCATAAGAAAGTGTAAAGTATGCACCAAACTTTCATCAAGATCAAGATAATTTGGACTATGGATGTAGATGAATGAAAATGGATTTATTATGGATAAGATGGATGGGATGTTGGAGTTTATTATGGATGAGATAAGATTCTTTCACTTGAATTAGTGCACGTAGATCCTCAATTCTACACATGATGCCTATTTTCCATATTTTCATCATGGTACCTATCCAACGCGCCACTATAGTGGTTTTCACTGGAGGATGGTTTTTATCTTTACTATTTTCATGATATTTTATTTTTTGATTTTTTTGAAAAAATATAAGCTCATGCTGAACCACCTAGTGATGTTGATGTAGATGCTTTTTTCATGATGTGCCATCGATAGATTTCTTGAAGAAGTTTCTTTGCTAATATATGTGCACTTGAATGCAACGTTTGAGATTCCTGATCTACTTTGTTGATATAGGAGTTAACTTTGTCTTTGTCCTCACATCACAATAGGATTCCTTCTAAATCCTTATGATGAAGGGTGGATGCCAATACATGGTCAACGTAAGAATTGGATATTATGTGTGGAGGCGTGGATGGAGTGTGTTTAGGAATAAAAGATGGATTGGTTGATAGTTTGGAACCTTTGACTCTCCAAACTTGGGAAGATGAGCAATGATGGGTGGATACAAAAGTGTGCTTGGAATTAGGACCAACTACTTGGTATACTTTGTACATTACTTGAGAAGCCTACTTTTTCTTTTGTAGACATCTTTGGTGGATACTTTTCCCTTTTTGATTTTTCCCCATAGTTTCTTTGACTAATGGAGTTTGATAAGGATAATATTTCTTTGTATTTTTTGGTATCTATGTGTATTTTATTTGTCCATTATGCTTCCCAACTTCTTTTACTTTGATAAAATTCTTCATGCATTGATTCAAATTTTTCATTTGATGTTGGTCCCAATTTTTGGACGAGGTGATGGGTGGATGAATATTCATGACATGGCTTGTTGTAGTATTGGCATCACTTTCATCTTAAGGATTATTCATGCTCCCTATGTTGATGTTTTCTTAGGACATACTTGGCCCCAATATGGTGGTAGTAGCACCTTTGTTCCTTGATTCTGTCTCTTTTGAGATGTCTTGTTTAGTAAACATTCTCTGATAAATGACCACTATAGATGGAATTATTTCAATTTTCTACTCAGCTGACTCCAAAATATCCTATTATGTCTGACCTATTTCCTTGAGTGGATAATGTTGGATATCTTCATACATGATGTCCTTAGTCTGAATTTGGGATATATCTGATCCTAGTGTTGATAATTCAATTTGACTATTGAAATTAATAACCTACTCTTTTTGTGTAATAATGTCAGGAGTAAAGGAATCATGTTCTGAATGAAGATCATCTATGTGTCCATCCACATAAAGCATCTCATGGGTAGATGGAAGAGTATGTGCTATGTGGATGTGATCATCATTTGCGACATCTTGTATAGATTGGAGAGTGTCCATTAGATCATTATAGTAGCTTGGAGATGCAAATTCTTAATCTTGGTTAATGTTGGAATTACTTTTGACATACTTTGGATCAAGTTCTTGACATGGGTCAATTTCAAAGGATGGATTGCTTATAAAGGATTCTTGGATATATTCATTAGGCATGGGAAGTGGCTCAATATACTCTTGATCTTTGAGTGGACTTGGATCAAATGTTGAGTTGAAGATTCCTTCAATATTTGCAACCATAAGGTCGAAGGATGTCAATATATCTTGGAAAGGACCATTGCTAGAGATTGGTGAAAGATATTGAGCATGCTTTGGAATGAATTCTTGAGATATGTCCTCTAACTCATTAGGTGATGTGGAGACATCTTCAACATGATCATTGGCTGATGGATCATGGATTATGTCAATAGGATCAAATTATTCTGACACTCCTTGAAATAGATCATTGTCAAATATTGTTGAGGGGTTTTGATCATGACTAAAATTTGGATTTTGATGTATATTGAGTTGATCTTTGGATGAGGTAGAGACATATTCAAGGGGATTATTGAAAGATAGATCTTGATCATTTTTTTCAACAATTGTGGTGTGGAGATTGTCAATGCTATCACTAGTGGTTGAATCTTCATCATTGTCCCCAATAGTTATTTTTTTTATCAATAAGATCTTGGATGATATTTTTGAGTCAAATGCAATTTGATGTTGTGTGTCCCTTTATTTTTTTAAAATCACAAAGGTTCTTCTCATTATACCCTAGTGGTTTAACTAGAGGCTCTTGATAATTTTCATAAAAGGGGATTTTGATGATATTTTCATGTACCAACTATTGCATGATTGATTTGATTGGTCCCCCAAGTGGTGTGCATTTTCATTTGTTACCTTGTGATATTTTAACTTTAAATTGACCTTATGGTGATTGATTTTCGAGATGTGGTGATAAATCTTTGATATGTGGTTGTGGACACAACTCAATGCTTTGATCAAATGGTTTAGCTAATGAAAGAGTATATTGATTTTAGGGAGGATATATCTCTTGGCGCAATGAATCAACTATTTTGGTAAGTGTAGCAATTTGATCTCACAAAATTTGATCTTGATTTTGATCTTGACACCCTTGATATAGTTGATTTTATTTTTGTTCAAGAAGATTTGGAATGCATACTTGTGGTCTTTGTATGGGATCATGAACAAATCGATTTTGGACAATGTTCTGATTTGGGATGATGTTTAGATTTGGCATTATAGGTTGAAATTGAACATTGTTTTGGTTTGGAAACATATTTCCCTGATTTAGGTAACTTTGATTTTGCATGGTGTTACCTTGACTTGGATCAATGCATGGAGTCATTAACATTTTGTTCAAAATTTGAAAAACATTTATATGATTCACAAACATATCTATCCCAAAGTTTACCAAGTGTGGATTCAAAATGTTCGTGTTTGGTAAAGTGATACTTGGTATATTCACATTTGGCATGTATGGATTTGGTGGGATAATGTTGTTTTGTTGAGGACTCAAGCATTGATTGTTTGGTTGATGTATTTTTAGGTTTGGAATTTGATTTAAATCTAACATAGGGAAAGGTGTTCCAACATTTAGATTGGGAATACTCACATTTGTTGTACCATTGAGGTTTGTAGGAGATAATGATCCCATGTATAGATTGAATAAATGTGAGTTTTGATAATCAATAAGCATTGTAAGGCTTTCATAATTTGGTTGACTTAGATCACAAATGATGTGTGGAGAAATTTTATATTCTATCTTTTTCTTGTGTTTTGACCCTGTTGACCTCTAGGGAATTTAGGACCAATGATGAGATGAAGAATGAAATGAGTGGGTGATATGGGTGTTGAGATTTTAGGGACTTTGAATCAATGCTAGACTTTAGGATTTTATTTTGATTAGTTTAATTTGGATTTGATTTTGGATTTGGATTTGATTTGGATTTGGATTTGATTTGGATTTGATTTTGATTTGGATAATGAACTAATAAACCCTAAGATGTTTGATGTTATCTTGGAATAAACTTTTCCACAAGGTGATAATTTAACTAAGTGTATGAAGAAGGATTCACCTACACACGCTTAGCTAAACAAGATGATTTTGATTTTGATTTGAAAGGATTTTCCAAAATTATAGTATGAATGATTTTTCTTAATGGATCAAAAGTTGTTTGTGAGATGGGATTTGATTGATGTTTGAGATGGATGAAATGATTGGTTGTTTTAATCCTAAATGAACCTAAGAAGAACTTTTTTTACAAAACCAAGATATTGAAGAACACGCTTTTCCATAAGAGCAGTTCAAACTAGAGGACTAATGTTTTCCTAGGAAGACCTGCTTGGAAGACCATAAGAAAAATGATAACAAGCAAATGTGTGGGGTTCAATTATTTCTTAGCTTTTCTTAATGACTTATTTTTACCACAAACACTTTCTTGATTAGATTTTTAAACTAGATGTCTAATGTCCTAACTTATTTTCATCCCAAAAAGTCCATTATGTGGAAATCAAGGAAATGAAGGAAAAAGTTCCCTAATGTTTACTTTAGTAAGAGAAAATTGAGATGTAAATTCAAATACTTAGAAGCCTTAAAGGATAGAATCCCTAGGGAAAGAAATAGCACTTAAATTTTTTCAAAGGTATTTGCTTCTCCTAAAGGGTTTGAAATTTGATGTTCATGTTGAATGTTTGTTTTCCAATGTTTTAGATCCAAGCAAACTATTTTGATTCCAAAATAATGCACAAACCTATGATAGAATGAGACAATATTTGTTGGTTTCCCACTTGGATAAATCTAGCTATGCCTACTCTTAGCGTATGATTAGATGCTTGACCACACTAGCTCCCCTCCATGACACACACTTCTTGGGTTAGCCAAGAATCAATATCCATGAAACTCCTATGGCATACTTCTCATCTCTACTAAGATCCGTAAAAATGTGGGATGGCTTCAGAATGACCATTCTTGCACCAACAAATAGATAAGGATTTGGGCTTCTAAACAAAAGTTTCTAGTATATGCATTCCATTCATGGGGGATCATCCATATGGAAAGAGACCATTTCTTCCCTTCTTGTCAGAACAATCCTCATGATACTTGAACTTTCCTCAAGTACCCACACTTATATACTGGGTGGAAGTTGCTTGGCTTTAGTGTGTTCCCGGTTGGGTCGTTCCCTAGTGTGATTACTTTTTCCCACCAAGAAAGCCCTCTAAGGGTAAAAAAAAGTGAACAAGCACATCCATAGTTCAATCAATCTTTGTTTGTGTGAACACAGAGAGAACACACGCGATATACTCAACTCACACTCGCAAACTTTGTTCAATTTTAAGAATTCAAATTGAAGTGTGGAGGCAATCACTTATAAAACGTAATATCACCAAAGGAATTTTGATTCTCAAGATCTATGTGAGGTGCAAGAGAATCACATACACCTTTTAAATGATATTACTTTGGATAAGAGATTATAAAACATAAAAGGAACACGTTCATTTTATCCTTGAAAGAAAGAATGGATTCTTTTTAAGCACCAAAATTGAAGTGTGATATTTTCTTGTTCGACTTTAAATCCTCAAAAAAAAAAATTAGTAAGTTGCCTAAGGTTCTTTTAATCCCTTTTTTTTGTTCTTTTTAGAGCCCAAATGAAATTTATTAAGTCCTAAAGCTTGAAATATAGTAAATACTTAGAATGTAATTATAATCTCTTCCAAAGTGTTTAAAAACACTTGATACAATAGAAAGAAGATGTCATAAAGAAAACTCCTCCTTGCTTTATCCCTTCCTTCTTGACCACTTCAACCAACAAAATCGATTAGTTCACAGAAAACCAGAGACAACAAATAGGTTAAAAGGTTAAAAATGATCAAAGGAAATAAGCACTTGTCATCACAACATAAAAATTGACTTTTACTCAAACCTAGTGGTGCAATCCACAAATGTAATGCAGTTTGATAGAGTCAGTGTCACTATATAGTGATGTTGAGACTAATAGCGTAAGACTGTCGAGAAATTAGTGACTGCATATGTGTTGATGTTTCAACCAGTAGCGCACTTTGGAGTTTGACCTTACCGGTGATAGGAGAGTGGCAAAGCATCACAGTTTGGAATTCAAATATACTGGAAGGAAGAACCTAGCTTTGTGGTTTAGAGTTTGTCAATGTCACTCTATAGCACCGTTGGACTGATAGCAGTGCAGTTCATTTGTCAGAGGCGCACTTTCCTGTAGAAATAAAAAGTTTCAAAAACCAATAGAATTTTTAAGAAAAATGTGTTAATTTCCTCCAATCCACCCTCTTTCTAGCACCAAAATGTGAATGGTGATCCTAGACCTACATAAACATAAAGAACAAACACATTATTAGTCCAATATGCAAAATAAAAACAACATTCCCCATAAGATTCATTTGAAATGCAAAGAACAAGAAATAACATGAAGAACACAAATAAAATTTATGAAATCCTATTCAATGCAAACAAACTCTCAATCCCATAGGGGAATTGGTGTCATTTTGATGTGGAAAATGGCCCTTTCCCAATTCCTTGAAAGTTTGATGATCAATGGTAAAGATTTGATGCCCCTTTATGAAATTTTTTCCATAACCTAGGTATGAAATTATGAAAATGGATGAAAGATGGATGAACTTTGCTCAAAACAATGAAAATGATTCAAATGCATAAACTTGTGGATAATGAATTTGCATAAGTTCTGGATCAAATTCCTAAGATTTTCCATCCAAAATTAGTAAAAGAGCCTTCTATTTATAGAAGAGAAGAATGGAGGAATGAGAAAAAATGATGAATGTGGGACTGAACATGAGCCAATAGCAAAATGCCACTTCTCAACATTCTAGTGGAAAAAGGTTGAGCACACTTTGATGAATGTGCAAATAAATGCATTTAGGTGGATTTTCAAATTTGAGAAGTGACAGTTGGAGGGAGATTAAAGAAGACTTAAATGACACGTGGATCAAGAAAAAGGACATGTAAGAGGCATTTAATGCCTTGTTGGATGGAAAAGTCCTTTTGGGAGCAATTTTTCAAACTTGGAGGAATATTCCCACTTCATGTCTTTTTGAATGAAAAGGAGGGATTAGTAAATCAATTAAATTGATTTACATGTGCAAGTTGTAGAATCTAGAGGATTTGAGGGATTAGTGTTAAGATTAATCATGATTTGATTAATTTAGATGAGGATTTAGCTGATTTGACATTTTGTCTTAGATTTTTGGATTTAAATAAATCAAGATAATAGGAATAATGAATTTAGAATTAATTAAATAAAGTTGGATTTATTTATTTAAAATGGGACGGTGTTAGACTTAAATCAAATAAAGGTTAGTTTATTTAATTTAAAGGAGATGAATTTAGAACTTAATTAAATAAAATGAATTATTTAATTAAAAGAGGAGAATAGGATTAATCAAACAAAATAATTTATTTAATTAATAAGAGATAATGATTTAATTAGATAAATTCATTTATTTAATTAAAAGATGAAATATGGTGAATTTAATCAAATAAAGATTATTCGATTAAATGGTTCATAAAGGAAATGATTTAGGCAGAATTTGTGTTAGTAAATCAAGATCAAGTGTGGAAGATCAATCAATATATTTTACATGTCTACACACTCATCAAAGTTTGGTAAATATTGTTTCAATATATTTTATACAAATTTAAGAGAAAAAGGAATCCAGATGACAAAACATCTCATATGGTCAGATAATTATATGGGATAGTTCAAGAATGCTCGAATGTTATATTGGTTAAGGAGGGTTCACAAGGAACATAATTTCCAGCACATGTGGAGGTTTTTTGAAGCTGTGCATGGTAAAGGAGACCATGATGTAGCTGGTGCATGTGTTAAAACAATTCTACTTGGAAATCAATTAAAATTTGAGGGTGCAGTAAAATTTAAAGATGCACGTGTAATTATGGATTGGTGCAATACAAATTTTTCTACAAGATCATTTGAGTGCTATATAGTTTGACTATTATTTTGGCTTTTTGAAGAGGAGAACATTCTACCTAGACTTCATTGTGAGACAATCAGTGGATCTACTAAATTGGATTCATTTACAAGTTTGAATGCAAGCACATGGAGTATCTAGACAAGGTATTTTGCATATATTTGTCAGTTTTGTATTTAAGGAGATTGGGAAGAATGTGAAATTACAAAATTAGTTCTTTCTTTAGTCGCAACTGATGCTTACATTTAATATTAATTATATATCCAATAATTTCCATTCCATTACTTACAAATGCAGTTACAGTGCTTCTAAATTTTAATGATTTTGATGATTATAAACAAATATAAAATAGTCAAAAGGGTACAGATTTATGGTTATGGCATTGCCACAGGGGGCAACCCTCATGACGGGGTCACAATTTTGGACTGCAGCAAAGTATCAACTCTCTCTCTCTATATATATATTTGGTTGAATTAAATTTAAATATTTTGTCTTGTAGATTTTTTAAATTTTATTATTTGATCATAAAGATTAATTCAGATATAACCTTAATAGGTTTTTTTTTAAAAATAGTTACTACTTGCTTTTCTAAAACTGGTTATTCTAATTTATGCATGGTTTTATATACATGTCTGAAAATAAAAATCCATGGAACAGTCGCAAACGGTGGATGAGTTGGTTCGGGCCATGGGTTTGCTCCCCATTGGTCTCGAGTTCAACTCCTACCAAACTAACCCAGTGTTGGGGGCTATTGGGCGGCTTCCGTACCTCTAGTGGACTAGTCTCGCCCCAGCTTGCCTCTCCCTAGACCCCAACTTGGCTTCCATAAGTCCAAGGTAAGGCGAGGTGAGCCGCTGGGCTGGGTCGCAGGGATACCACTGGGTAATCAAAAAAAAAAAATCCATGGAAAAACATTCACATATCTTGCATATCTTGAATTTTTAAACTTCTATACTATAATTTTGTAAATAAACCATAACAAACATTTTCTTAAACTACATATTTTTTATGATTTTTTTAAAAGAAATTACTACTTGGATTTCCAAGATACAAGACTAATATTTTGAATACTTTTTAATTAAGGTTGATTAATGATGAAAATGGTGTAGAATATCACCTTTCTCCCACTATCATTCAATAATGTCCTAGGAGTCCCAATTGGATTGACTATCAACCTCACAAGGTTAGTCAATTCTCAACAAGGAGGTTCTAGGAGGGGGTTCTTTAAGCATTTAGGGGTTCGCCACCAAGCCAATGCTTGGAAATGACAAATAAGCATTCAACTCACAAAGCCTAGTAATGCAAGCTAAATGAGGGATGCAAATGAGGAAATTTTGCAACAAAAAGTTAGGATATGTGTACCTGGGAAGCCTAGAAATGTGACGAGGATTTTTAAAATGAAAAAAAGCTGTCAAAATATGTCATGGAGGACAAAGATGCCCTTACTATTGTCTTAATATTCTTACTATTTTTTAGGGCAGATGTGAAATCTTCAAATGTCGGAACCAGATCAAGAATAATTTTTGAAAAATATCTTCGCGAGGACTAAGACGTGCCATAGGTGGAAACTTAGTCCCATCTAGAATCTTTTAATTTTTTGAATATGGTACTGAGGCTTGATGTATGCACTTCCTTCTTCTCTAATCTCAAGTTCTCAAACTTCATGGATTTAGACTATAGGTGAGTTTCTGTGAAGATGAAAACTTTGCAACTTGGAAATTTTTTACTTTAAATGATCTTCAAGTCTTCAACCTAAATCTACAATAAAAAACATACAACAGGGGAAAAACTTGTTGATTGCTAGTGAATGGTGGTTTTCCTTGGTCAAACCTCTTGTTGGTAATTAAACCTTGAAATGAAATGTAATAATGAAAGGAAATTATGAATTAACATGTAATGTTACCACTCACCAAACTCTTTTTATAAAGTCTACAAACATGTGTGAAATGGTTGCAATGGATATGGATCTTGAATCAATGAAAGGCTTGATAGATATGCACTTGAATTGTTTGCTTGAGTCAAAACCCTACATCAAAAATGTTAGCATAATAACACACATGATGCAAGAATATCTTTGATATGATACATGAATCTTGATGATGGATCCAAATTCTTGATGAATTGATGTTGAATATTGGAATGCTTGAATGCTTAGAGTGCTTGTAATCTTGCTATATTGTTATATGTAAATTAGAGGAAGGAACCTTGTATTTATAATTATCTATGCTTAATATCTCAAAATTACACCACACCAAGTTGACATATGAATTCCTTAATTAAAGGAGGCTAATTCCCACCAAAATTTTAAATTAAATCCCAAAAATACCTCAAGGGGGACTAGGACGCCCTAGGTGGCATCTTAGTCCCAAAGCATGAAACCTAGGGCACAAACACCAAAAAGAGGCCCATTTAATATGCCTCAAAATCAAGATCCAAAGACCTTTAGGGGACAAAGACGCCATATGTAGCATTTTAGTCCTCACCCAAAAATCAGGGACACTCAGACATAATCACTAAATTATCGTTTAACCATTGGAGAATGTTCGGATTATCCAAAAAAAGATTTAATTCATTAAGCTTGTAGATGCAAAATAGGACCAATTAAGACATAAATAAGGATAAATAAAGTAATAAAGGCCCAAAAAAGTGTGAAAATGCAAGGGTATGCATTTCAATTCACTACATTTATCCCCCACTTTAGTGAGAGGAGGAAGTTGCTTCAAACTCACATTAAAGTAGCCAACCGTGCAATCAAGAGGGGTTCAAATGTACTCATGCTAGTAAGATAGGATTGCAATAACCAAGAGGGTGGCCAATCCCCCAAGATCAAGATGCTATGGAAAACCAAGATAGGTACAAAGTAACATGCTTGCAGATGATATATGAAGCCATAACCAGATCATAAACATACACCATCAAAGAAGAAAAAGGAAAAATACAAAAGATAAAAGGAAAAATGAAATGGATCAAGCTTCGACTGGCCATCCAATGCATTGTGGACTGGGTCTAGGATGTTTTTCCAAAATAGGTTTATAAGTGGAATGTGCATTCCATTATGCAAACAACACATGTTAATAAGGGCTAGTGAAGCTAATTGTTCACTAGATGAGCCCCAAGAGGTCCATATTAAAGTTGCACCCCCATGACTATGATAAGGACAAAAATAAAATACATGCCTATAAGGGATAGTGAAGTGTACCTTAGAGAAAAGGCAACTTGCTTGATTTGGAGAAAAAATGATAATAAATTGAACTTAATAAGACCTTGATTTTGTGTTGTGAGGTTTTTTCACATCCACACTAGGTCTTGGCCCCTTTCAAATGATTTTATTGATGTCTTGTGAAGGTGTTGTGAGGTTTTGTAACACATTTCTACACTTTTGTAGACTCTTCTCATTATAATTCATAAAAAAATCAACTTTTTATCCCTTATCAAGTTCCATTTTAAAGTGTTGTAAAGTGTTGTAACATAGTTTCACACTTTTTTAGGATTTTCTTCACTATTTACAGATTTCTTATGCTTTATTTTTCCCCTTTATGTACTAATACTAGACTTAATTAAGTGTATTTTTGAATGTAAACCCAAAAAACCTCATTAAATGCAACTTAATTCCTTAAACCCACTTGCAAGCCTAGAGTGGGACCCATTCACCATGAGTGCATATGAATCCCTCTTGGCTCCAAATTCAAAATAATTCAAAATTTCTTTCAATTTTTTATTTAGAATGACCTTATGTCAGCCTGTGATGATGTATTATTGGGTAATTAGGGCATAAAGTGTATTTAATAAATAAGTCTTTTTCCATCCATTTCAACCACCATTCATCTCTTAACTCATTCACATAGCTCTTATCATTCATCCATCATTCTCAATCTAAACAAGTTAGGGTTTCATCATTACAAGTCATCAAGATAGCTTCCTAAGACATTCAAGGGAAGATTCTTGACATTTTGTTGCAGAAATCAAAGATAAATATTCATGACAAGGTAATAACTACATTGTTGCATGCTTAATTACTTTGTTTCATCATTTTGGTTTAATTACCTATAAGGGGTTTGACCAAGGAAAACCCTCATGCCCTAACATTCAACATTTCTTCTTCTCTTCTTGTGTGTTTGAAGATTTAGGAATCTTGGAGGCTTAGAAATCATTGAATATTGCATTTCAAAGTTTTTCAAGTCATCTCTTCATTGGATAAGTCAAAATACCCACAAAAAGTCATTTTCAGGCATGAATTTGACTATTTCATAACCAAACACCTAGAGAAGTAGAAAGTGCAGATCGAAGGCTACTATTTCCACCTTTGAATCTTTAGAAATTAAAAAGTGGATTCATTCACAATGGGTGACAAATGAGTCCCACTTCTAGGCCTAATTTTGGTTTCCTACAGTTTTGGATACCCATTTGTCTAAAACGGGCTCCGAAAGAATTTTCTAGACCTAGGACTGATTCACCCAGAATGGTGAATGAGTCCCACTAGGCCCAAAAATTAGGATCAATAGCATTCTAGAAGTCATTTCTAGTCTCCAATCCCAAGTGCACACTTTTAGTTTCATCCATTTCTCTTGCAATTTGTATTCATTTCTAGTTCATCTCTGCATTACACATTATGTTTTGAAACATTGCATATTTCATTAGTTTTGTATTCATAATCAATCAATTTCATCACTTATATGAATTTAAATCATTTCATTTAGTCATAATTCCATCATACATATCTTAGTTTGAGTGAGCCACCTAGACTTTGGGTTTGGGATCTATCTCTTTCCTTGAGGTGAAAGACCCTAATTGAGAAAAAAAAGAGACATAGCATCCCTAATCATGAAATCTATGGTTCATGAAGTTAGGCATTCACTAGGTGCAAGTCCCAGGGGACCATATTAAAGCTATACCTCCATGAGTTTAACAAGGAAAAAAGAAAGAAAATGCATGCTCACAAGGGCTAGTGAAGCTAGGTGTTAACTAGGTGAGCCCCAAGGGACCATATGAAAGCCATACGTCAACTATTTTAATAAGGTACAAAAGGAAAATTTGCAACAAGGAAGAGTGATGCTCAAAGGGATTTTTCTTAGTTCATGTGAGGTCTTAATATTATGGGACATTGTTCTTAATGTCTCCAAGAGAGGATAAATAGAAGGGTCTCATCCTGGGGAACATTGTACCCAATGTTTCTAAGACAGGACAAGTACAAGGGTCTCATCTTGTT
>VDFB02002960.1:0-32693 GCA_007258455.2 Sequoia sempervirens
AGTCAGGTTAGAAATGTCATTACACATCTAAAAATAACATATCTTTTAAGCCTGATGAGTCTCCCTCAAAGGTGAAGAAGAAATCAAGAGACCCTTGCAGTTTTTGTGGCAAGGAGAGAGATGCAATTACTAGTTAGGTTAGAAATGTCATTACACATCTAAAAATAACAAATCTTTTAAGCTCGATGAGTCTCCCTCAAAGGTGAAGAAGAAATCAAGAGACCCTTGTATTTTTTGTGGCAAGGAGAGATATGCAATTACTAGATGTTGGAAGAGAGTATAGGCATTAGAGGAGGCCATGCAACAACATGCCATTTTATCCTCTAAGTCTTCTTCCACCGACATAGGCAAGGGTCATGCACTATCAACATAGGCTTCATCTTCAACACATAGTAGGATTGTTAACTTTGGATCCTTGTATCATATGAATCATTCATTTGATCTACTTGAATCTTTTTTTTATAGCAATACTTCTAAAATTGCAATGGGTAACCCTTCACAAATTTCAATTTTGGGTTTAAGGATTGTACAAATGGCTAATGGTTACATTGAAGATGCTCTCCTTGTTCCTAAGATATTTACCAATCTTCTCCCCATTTACCAAATTTGTCACATTATGGGTAAGATAGTTGAGTGTTTACTTGATGATATTATAATTCACAATCTCTATCATCCAAAGATAGTTATTTCTTTAGGTCTAGAGCTAATCATGAGTTCATATTATATAGGTTTTATTCTTTTGAGTCATCTAGTGGTTCATCACTCATTACCAAATTCCTTGATTTTAAACTTTGGTATGAACATTTTGGTCATGTCAACTACTAGTATCTACAATAGTTGAGTACATAAGAGATAGTTCTTGGTCTTCCTAAGGTTTCATGCATAGAGGGTATTTTTTGAGGCTGTTTCCTTCACAAACATCATCAAGAGCCCTTTCCCAAGGGAAAGGACCACCATGGTTCTACCTTATTAGAGTTGATACATAGTGACCTTATGGCCTTTATTACTCTTTTTTTTAAAGCCAAGTATGTGCTTACCTTCATTGATGATTACTCTCCACACAAATGGGTGTACTTTCTTAAGTATGAGAGTGATGTCTTTTCCACTTTTAGGAAATTCAAGGTGATCATGGAGAAGTAGTTAAATTCTTCTATTCAACAATTATGCACATATAATGGTATAGAATATCTGAACCAAACATTTTAGGACTATTGCACTAAGCATATTATTCATCATCAACTTTCAATTCCATATACTCCTCAGTAGAATGATGTTGTTGAATGCAAGAATAAATCACTCAAGGAGATGACCAATTGTATGCTTTAGTTAGCCTATGGATCCCTCCTTTTGGGTTGAGGTGATCAATTGTGCTAATTATATTCAAAACTACATTCTTCACAAGGAAAGTTTGAATATCACTCTAGAGGAGGCTTGGTCCAATATCAAGCCTAATGTTTCCTTCTCAAGGGTATTTGGTAGTGAGGCTTGGGAATTCTTACCAGATGGTCAACATAACACAATAGAGAAGAAGAGTCAACATTCATTTTTGTTGGCTATTGTGAGAATGTGATGGCTTATTAATTGTTTGATCCTACAATAAGAGATTTCTACTCTCATGGATATGTCTAGTTTGATGAATATTTTCAAAAATAGATTCATCATCTACTTCTTCTTCCTCATACTTACTCCACCTTCTCTATCTCATGTGGATACATATGCATTGAATATAATACTTTAGATGACTGTTCAATACCACCACCTCCTACACCACCAATTTTTCCTCCTCCCACTTGTGTTTTCCTAAATGGGCCTTCAATACTACTTAGGAGGATAAATATTTAGTTGGCGAACCTATGCCTTCTTGTCACACTCATTCTCAATCTTTTTGTACAATTTTTTTGATTCATATTATATAACTGATCTACACATTTTTTTTTATAGGATTTTGGTGTTGTAGAGTGGGATCATGCTATGGATGAGGAGTATTTTTATTGATAAAGAATCATGCATGGGATTTGGTTTCTCTTCTTTCTAGGGGAAATATGGTTCAGTGCAAGTGACTCTACTGCACCAAGTATGGGATGGATGGTTATACTAAGTGGTATGAGGCACATCTTGTTGCTAAGGGTTTTTTGTAGGTTGAAGGTGGGTAAAAGAAATTTGGGTCCACATATAGGGGAAGTTTCATTTTTGGAAAACAATCTTGACAGAAATGGGTACCTATTTCATAAATCAGACACTCATTTAGGTTTGAGATCCTAACCTACAATGTTAAAATAGGTACCAATTCTAAAACGAGTACCCATTTCTAATTACATTATATTTTAGAATGGGCATGTGGTTTAGAACAGTCACACATTTCATAAATTTTGAAATCTGAAACCCATGCCTTTGATTTTGTTTTAGGTTTGGAAGCCCACCTCTTAACCTTGGACCTACAAGTACAATGCCATGAGAACATCTGTAGAAATAATTGACTTTAGCAATATGGCTGGTGACATTTTTTCCAATTTTTTATGAAATTAAAACCCATTATGAATGATGATGTCTAGTTTTCAAATATGTAATTATTTATGAATGAATTATTTTTTTAATTTTTTAATTAATTTTTGAGGAATTTAGTCCATAAACTTGAAATGTTGGGTTTTTTATAATTTTTAATAACTTCTAATTTTTAACTTTTTCGTAAAAAAAATTATATGACATCAATCTACACAATTAATTTTTTTTTCCAAAAAATTGATTAGTTTAGCTCAAATTATGGTGTTCATACACAAGAGGTTTTCAAAACAACAATTAGGGCCAACAAAAAAAATAAAAATAAAAAAATTGGAAAAATTAAAAAAAAATCCTCATCAATATTCAGTATAATACACATCTTTCCCAAAAATTTATTATAAAAATAATTTTATTTAGGTCAAATTATGGTGTTTGTACATGTGCATGGTATGGTCCTAAAAAAGTGGCTTTTAAAAAGTGGTTTTTATACATGCCTATTAAAAATTAATTTGTATAATCTGGGTATTATAATAAATTAATTATTTGAAAACTAGACTCAAAATGCTACATTTCATATTACTAGATTTTGTTAAGATTTTATGTGTAAGGGCTTCAAATTTTTAGTCAAATTGTGACAAATTTTGAAAAGCAGGAAAACACCCACTTTTTGAACATTTTATGGACCCAACTTCTTGTACCTACCTAGGTATTGGCTACTCATAGAGATTTTCCCATATAAACAAGATCTAGTTTTTTTTTACTTCATCATTTCTTTAATGACATCTCAAAATTGGCCTGTTTACCAGATGTATGTGAAGAGTCTATTCTTCCGTGATGATCTTCATGAAGAGATCTATGGAGAAACCCCCAAGATTTATGCAAGATTCTTAACTTGTTTACAAGCTATGGTTTTCTTTGTATGGGACCTCAGAAAAGCCCCTAGACTTGGTACAAGAAGACAAATCTCTTCCTACTTGCATATAGTTTTATACATTGCCACTCTAATCACAAAATGTATATTTAAAGAGATGGAGCTAATATCTTGATATTAGTCTTGCACATGTAGATGATTTGATTCTGATCATTAACTCCTCCTCTATGCTTTAGGATACATGGCATTCATTGATGGAGCACTTTGACATGATACATCTCAAGCTTCTATATTTATTTCTTGGTCTACAAGTCCTTTAGTCTTTTGACTTGGTTTCTTTATTCATCAACAAAAATATACCATTGGCATTGTTCACCAGCTCAACATGACTTATTGTAAGCTAGCTCCTACATGATTTTAGTCAAGTGTCATATTGATTGCCACTTGCACCACACCTAGCATTGATGCTACTTTGTATAGACAATTAGTGGGTAGTCCCTTGTATTTAAAACACACATCTTTATATCACTATTATTGTTGAACTTGTCTCTTTCTTTTCCATTATCCTCATGAGATCCATTGGAAGGAAATCAAGAAAATCTTGAGGCATATTTGGGGCATTTCACGTTTTGGTATTAAGTACACACTAGGAGCTTCAAAGATAAGAGGTTTCACTAACTTAGATTGGGAGATTTATTTTGATTCAAAGATGCCCACTTCTAGCTTCATCTTGTATCTTGGTTTTGGTCAAGTTGCTAAATTTCTATTGCATTATCATCCACCGAGGTTGACCATTGAGGTGTAAATCTTACCAACTACGAAGTTTTGTGGATGTCTATCTACTATGCCAAAGTTTATTCTCCTACTTGATATTCCTACACTTCTTTGGTGTAAAATCTAAAGTTCCATCACAAATTTCATGCAACTAAGTTGAACATCAAAGGATTACGCACATAAAGATACACATTCAATTCATTCAACAACTCATCCATGATGTTCATCTCTCCTTAGAGTATTTTCATACTGAGGAGTAGGTTGTATACATCTTTGCTAAACCTCATATGCCACCTTGTTATCTTTAGCTGTGATCAATGCTTGGGGTGAAGAAAGTTGTCCTTGGGGGTTATACTTAAGTCCTTCCTTAACATTTTTACATTTATTTTTTGGAGATGATTATTTTCCCACGAGGTTTTCTCCTTTTCTTTAGTTCTGATATATATATATATATATATATATATATATATATATATATATATATATATATATATATATATATATATATTTGTATATGGATACCTCATTATTATTAGTTTTTAAGACCTATTTTTAATGTATTATTTTAGCTTCTCCCTAAGTTGGACTTAATGAGGGGTGCTAGAATAAAAAATATAATTACATAGTTAATTAATTAATTATTAGGTTCCATTTTACATTATCATACTTAATCTTACACAAATCATGTTCTTTTTCATCTCAAGATATAAGATTATGACACATGTCATAATCTAATTTAATCTTCACCTAAGGTCTCATTTAGGGTTTATTTATCCTTTATCATGGGAAATTCATTGTCTATGTAACAATACAAATATTAGGCTTTCATATAATATATATATTTTTTCTCTTTCATAGATCAATAGATGTTTGATTGTAGGTGATTCTTGGGAGATTTAGTATTGAAAAAATAGCTTCAACAAATTCTTCTTCATCTATAACCATAGAACCATCCTTAGCCACAAGTTCTTATATAGTATTCATTTCTCTATGTCTAAGAGAAGATTGATGAAAAAATTTGGTATTATGAACCCCTTAGTCAACTAATGGATTCTTTATTTCTATTTGAAAAAGGTTTCGTCCCTCAAAAAAAGCTTATGCCACTCATTTCTCAAGGTTTTATTCTTGATTACGAGTATCATAATCAATATTTTCAAGAGTTGGATACTTTTCTAAACAACCTTGAGTTTTGAAGAAATATCTTCCCTTTCTTAATATGTTGCTAAATTAATATCTATCCCATCGTTCAAACCTCTCCTTAACATTCTTAATCTTATGTATTAATAAACATCACAATGTATTTGTAAGGGTAGTTCCATAATTTTTGAACAAGATCCTTAAAATAAAGATGGGTAGCCCACACAATTTCATAGAAAAAGATACAAATCTTTGCCAATCTGAAAAGTACAATTGAGCAATAGAGGACTATGATCAAAACCCACTCTACGAAGAGTAGAGAGAAAAATATTAGCAATAGTACCCCAATTTCTAGAGATGAGGAACTTGATAAACTTAAATTAAATAAGATTTTCCCCAATCTATCTGTTTGACCGGGTGAAAGGATTACCATCAATATCTACATCCATGAAGTTTTTCCATAGAAATTAAGTCAACTAGATCATACTTACTATCAGAGTTGTCCCCAAGTGTCTCAAAAGGGATAAGAGGGGAGTTAAAATCACAAAAAAAAAACATGTATTTAAAGTTTCTCTAATTACTAATAAAAAATACAAATCTTCCCAAATATTTTTCCTAACAAATCTAGAATTTTGGGCATACACATTGAGAGCATTCAATCATCCTTAGATTTATTATCTAAAAATAAAACCTTAAGGATATTCTTAGATGAAATAAAAAGTCTTCCAAATAGACAAGTAGGGTTCGACATGGTAAGAATACCACCTAAAGAACCTTAAAAAAAAACTAATGCAAATCATCCCTAAGATAAAGTCTATTAGCAATTTTAGAAAAAGTATAAACCAACATTTTAACCTCCTAAACAAGAACTATATCTAGTTTACTTTCACTAATGTAGTTTTTTAAGTGAGGGATGTTTTACCCCCTTATATTCTAGCATAACATATTCATCTATGATTTTTTCTAGAGGTAGTCATCTTGAGGATTCTTTACCTATTTTTTTATTATAAATTCTTAGGTTATTTCTCTAAATCTTGTCTCTCTTTGAGATAGACAACCTACTTTATTTTCAAACCCAAAATCTATATATTTCCAATTTTCCTTTTTCTAAAGTGACTTACCTTTGTTGGGAGATAGACCTTCAATATCTAGCTTGTGGGGGGATTTTCTTTAATTCTATTTCTATTAGGTGAAGGAATAAACTGATCAATGGTCTACACATTTAGAGTATGTCGCTTGTAAGGTCTTATATGTTGTCAATGTAAGAAAATTATAATATTATAACATGATCTCCTACAATAACATTACTATAATTATAGATTACTTATAATGATTGTAATATTAATTTAGATTTGAAAATTATACTCCTATTTATTTTATAAATTAGATTATATCAAATATTTTTATAAAATTATCTTTGACAATTGTCTTTCTAAGAAGATAATTGGATGGTCATGTCTAAATAATTTAAATGATTTTTTTTACAAGTATACAATGTTGGAGAGTATTCAATTTCCTTTCCTCTTGGTTAATTCATGTTTAAAATGGAACAATGATGATCAAGGATGATGCAAAATTTCCTAGTATACAGTATAATTGCTCGTATCATTATTTTTCTAGATAGAATATAAGATACAAGGTAACTTTCCATGATGATATTTTCAAAATTGATAGAGTGAAGTAAGATATTTTTTTAACGATTTTCCTATGCTTCTCAAAGATAAACTATTTTTTTATCAAAGATATCAAATATTTGCCACTTGGGGTCCAATCTTAGATGTCAAATTTTATGGGGACATTTTTTTTCTTGTAATCATATTGTTCAAGTAGTGTATCTTCTACAATGTATTGCAAGAGGAGTTTTTCCTCAATAAAATATCATAGATTAGAAAACAATAAGTACGAGGTTTGCTAATATTTGCAACATAGATTGTAGTAATTTTCTTTTCATGGTACCTATTTGATTACTTGATTAAGTCTATTTAAACTAAATGATTATGTTGAATGCAAATTAGAATGCAAATATATGAACTCTGTATTATTTTTTCTTAAAATTCAAGTAGAATATTAGAATGCATTTTATTTCCAGTTTGAATAAGTAGAAGCTACATAGGATTTTTTATCTAAAATTTTCCCTTTTTCAATTGTGATCAAAGAGCTTGTATAATTTTATTAAAGCAATATTTTTCATACTAACCCTTTTAATAGTGAATGGTTAAAATAACTTACATCCTTTTGTGTAATTTATTTCACAAAATTAATGATGACTTGTAAAAAATGATTAGAATAAACTAACCAAGCCTAATACCATGTTATAAATTACCATTTTAGATTTACTAATTATTACAAATAAATATAAAATAAATAAAATGAGAATTACAAGATACATTGATTAAATACATTACATAATAAATGCATGTGGGAAAACCCTTCTCGATTAAAGAAAAAAAAAACTCACAAAACATCATTCTATTAGAAAAAACTTACAAAATGTCTACTAAAACATGGACTAAACCTAGGGAAACACTTTTCCTTACTTTCACATAGTCAATAATACCTATTGTGAATAGTGATCTAGAATTCACTATTAATCTCCAAATTCTCATTTCCTTTCAATGAGAGATAAACTCGTTAAATATAACAAAATGAGTCAAAAAATAATTGAAGGGATATTAGTCACACACATTCAAAACCACCATTTATAAATAATTAATAATCTTTTAGTTTATTAGATTATTATTTATTTAAATGGTATATTCTTTATAAAGTATATAATATACATAAGGTCTTATAACCTTATGTTTTTTTTTTGATTAGTGATCACTTTTGACTGGAGCTTTGAACCAGTGAGGCCATAATTTGTGGGGGACCTCATCCCCATGTTTTTCTGGTATTCACTAGTCCATTCTCCTCTGCCACTTGCTTCCTCTGCTACTCCTTCTCTGTCACCCCTTCCTCCTACCTGCGTCCTCCGTCACCCCTTCCTCCTATCTCCTTCCTTCTCTTCTTCTCTTTGCCCCTTCAACTCCTTCCCTTCCTCCTTTTCATCTCCCTTACTCCTCTCCTCTTCTACTACTCTTTACTACCTCCTTCTTTCTGTCTTCCTCTGCTACCACTTCTTTCTTCCTTCCTCCCTTTTCTTCCGCCACCCAACACCTACCCTTCCTCCTTCCTCCTTTCTTCCACTTGTCTTCTCTGCTTCTCTCCCAGCTTGCTCCTTCCTTCGTTCCTTTCTTTCACCGACCTCCAATTCCTTTCGGCCAACTATCCTCCAACACTACCATCCTCCAGCGCTGCCTTTGTCTAATGGTGTCCTCCTTTCCAGCACTCACTCCTCCTTCATTGCTGGCTCTGCCACATCCTTTCCTTCCAGCACACCTACCTCACTCCTCCTTTGATGTCAGGCAATCCAGTCTGTAGTCATCAGTCCCACTAGTAGATCCTTGGCATACCTTTTCCTCCTACAAATTTCCTTACCATCGTAAGCCTCACGATGAGATTCAAATGCCTAACCACCGTTTCAACATGGTGTTGCAACTATTGTGGCACTGTGGGGTGAACCCCTTTATAACCTTATGTTATAAGGGTATTACCCCTAATAACATTATGTTCTAAAAAGTGGTGTGTAGTAAGTAGAGTGTTAATACCTCCAATTATCTCTCTCTACATAATGATGTGACTGAAATAGGGAATATATTCTAATAAAAATTTATGATTATAATTAGATCTTGAAAAATTGAAGGATAAAATATTAATTTTTGAGCTCTAAAAAATGTCGAAGTATATTGATTTTGAACAATAATAATTATTCATCCATAATTGATAAGCTCCTTCATTCTATTAATCAGGAAAATATAACCTTCCTCATTAAGACAACCAATATCTCTAGTGTAAAACCACTCAAACTCAAAGTTGGTTTCATTAGCCTCTAGAATGTTCTATTACTAATTTTACAAAATATAATCTATAGATGTGAAACTTGCCATTATACCTAGTGGTTGTGCCATATCACTTGATTGAGAATGAGCATTTATAATCCCATGGGTTTGTGATATGACCATATGATAAAATATTGTAAGAACAAAACATAATTGAAATAAATTTAATTAAATATATTAAAATAAATTATATTATGAGTATGGAATATCTTTTACTATTAAATCTATTTAGCAAAGGTACATGTAGATTTCATATATCAACTAACTTGTATAAAATCTTGCCAAATATATTTAACAAGAGGGAAACATAGGAGGAAGTGATGCATGTTTTTGATAATATAAGCCACATTTACAGGGTGCGGTACCCTTAACATGAGGGGCCACAAGGGTCAAATTGTAGATAAAAAAAAATAGTAACAACAAAATAACCAGAATAGAGACAACCAATCAACAAAAAAAATACAACCCACCTGACAGTGAGTGATATATGTGGATATATAAATAGAGTAGATTTTCCATACTATGATTACTATTTTAAATAAAATATACTCTAAAACATGGTCCTTAAATTTTAATTTATGATTTTTTAGTTTCTAATTTATTAAAAATAAATAGCTCATGGTAAATAAAAATATTATGTCATTTGGAGAAATCCAATGTGGATGAAAACTTTAAAATAGCAAAGTTTTCCCTCCTCTTATTACTATTTTCTCATTAAATTTGGTTTTATTTCCTTTGAAATTGTTCATGATCATAATATTTTATTCCCAAATACCAATACAACACTATTAGTACTCTATGTACCTCCCAATTGCAATTCAATGCATTAAAAATGACTTAACTATAAAAAATATCATATTTATAAAGCATTTCTACAAGGAATTCATATAAAATCATGAGGTACATACCTAACAAGAAGACCAAACACTTTAGCTCTTGTAAAATTGAAGATAAAATATTTGGAATGTGGTTCCTTTTCTTTTTCTTATACATGACATGTTTGAAAATGGTTGAACATGTTTTGAATAGTTATTTTTCTACCAAAATTTTTATTGAGGTTAAATGAATCATAGGGAGCCATTTAAAAAAAGATGAATTCCTATGGGTGTTCAAACCATCTACTATGTTTCTAAACTAGTTTTTTCAAATTATAATTGCCCCTTCAACATTATTTATTGTATACCTTTATATTTGGGCATCATCTTAGTGTTGAACACCCAAAATGCTGAGAGGGGGTGGGGTGAATGAGTATTCTCTTAAACCATTCAAACATTAAACATCCAGTCACTAATGCATATTCAACTGTAGTAAGGAAAGAAAGAATGAAACATTCACAACATCACATAACACATGAACACGAAGATTTTTATGTGGAAAGCCCAAAATGGGAAAAACCATAGTGAGGGTTAGCTCACAATATATTATAACTAGTTATAGTATATCTATAAAAATTCTCACTACAGGTAGACTCATTGTCCACAAAGAAAATGATAAAAGAGAGATGGTGGCTCACAACCTATTTTTAACTATTACATTTTCATCTGACATATGCATGAATTATAGTTCCATTGAAGAACAATAATAATCATTATCTACTTCTAATATAGTACTTTTCCCCGCTCTTCATTCACACAATTTTGATCTTCAACTTAAAATTCACAACTTAGCTTCAAAATGCTATTATCAAATTTTCATCATCTCATCACATACTACATCTCACACATCAAAAATACCAAAAAAAATCCAAATTATATATTCGAATCAAGTGTAACAATAATTAGGTTAGCCTAATTAGATGTAACACCCAAAATATACCTTGTTAGCTCCAAAAAAATTTCATCCACACAATGCACCACAATTCAAAACTCAAAAAACCTTAAGATAGGTAGGCGTGGACCTATAACAGATCCCATATAAGATAACAATACATATTTAACATTCACATATCTTAAAACATATTAGGTCGACTCCGCATAAGACCTAAAAGAAAAAAACTTCAATTGTGTATCCATACCTCAACATGTGGACCCAAAAACTTGATGCCAACTAGAATAAATACTCTACTTCCATTTGGAAACTTATCCTCAAAATTCCATTACCAAAAAATCATTTATAGAGACGTGTAGAATCTCCCACACAACTGCATTGTATAGAAAGTAACTGTGAATTTCCAAGCTGAACTCTGTTACTCATATCTCTCACTTCACTTGTCCAAACATGCTAAAATATTGGAATTAGATACATTTAAAATCCACCAAAATAATGTTAGAAGCACAAAGTGACATCTTCATTTGTAGAGTGGTGTGGACCCAAAAATTGGCACATAGTAAAATTGTATTCATAGAATTGACACTTAGTCAATTTCCCTTTACAATTATTTTTACTAGACCAAACTATTATGCAAAAATATCTTCCTTATCAACTCTAAATTGTATTAGAATTGATCAGAATGTTTGCAACCAAAATATTCATATGATAACTTTACAATGTTGATAACAATGACAACACTGCAACACATCATTATGTACCTTCCATGCTCATGATGCCAAGAAGCATTATAAGTGACATTCTTTCAACTATCTCCTCCTTTTTCATTGATGGAAACATGCACCAAAATCTCCAAAACATACTTCAATATTCTCCATAATACTCCCCCCCTTTAACATTAAGGGAAAAGGGCACCTATACAAACTATTCTGACTATTATTGAAACTCCTCCTAAGAAATGTAAGCACATATGTAAATTGAGTAGAATGGTTTGACTCCGATGAGTCATATAATGGAGAAAAAACCAAAAAATGTACAAGAAACATCATTATATGGTCTACATATATATAAATAATTTGAACCAAAATACATAAATTGCATAAAATAATAAGAAATAAGTCAACCAAAGGTGGTTGATGTTGGTAACTTCTTCAAATGATCTTCCCATGTTTGCCTTACATCTTCCCATTCTCTTTTTTCTTTTGCAAGCATCCTGCTTTGTATTTCAAACTCTAACAATAACTCTTCTCCCTCTTTCAGAGTGGTAGGTACTAGATTCATCTATTTGTCTTTGTCTATATTCAGGAGAGCTTTTGAAATGAGTAAGAATTTGGGATTGACTAGATCCCTTACCTCTCCAAACTACAAAATAATGTGTTCTTTTTTGTGCCTACAGTTGAAATAATTTCTTGTGTAGATATTCAATGGCATTCCTTGTTACACCCATGAGATTGAGTGTCAGATCATAGGCACTTGAGGAAGAATCAATTTTTGACTTAATAGATCCCATCTCCTTCCTTATGCTTTGTGTGGCTCTGGGCCACTTCACTCCATATTCATATAGATCCTTTTCCTAATCTACACATCCTCCAACATCTTTTAATAAATTTGAAAAACCTTTTATGTGCAATTCCATATTTCTCTATCATCTCCAACATCCTCTCATCACTTATCCTTTTCTCCACTTCTTTCTCTACTTCTTCCTTTAGTTTAGATGCATAAAATTTGAATGAATCAATTATCAGTCTCAATTTTTCCATACCAAAGAGCATGGTGTCCACATTTGATCCAAATATGGTCTCTTGTAATTCCTTAACTACTTCTTCCATAAGTTCTCCACTCTTTTGATGTGTTTCAATTATTTCCTTTCTTGCAGATGCATGAAACATGTCTCCCAATTGTAGCTTGTGGATGGGAGTGATTTTGTCCAACTCAACATTTCTTTGATACATTAGAAACTACAATAGTTGTGAAGCTACAAATGGTTGGAATTTAGGCTGCATGCTTAAAATATTTTTTAAGGAATCTCTAGAGGAGCTAAAGGATTCACTTGAAACATTGGTTATCTCTACAACCTTTCCTTTCTCTTCACTACTTTTGGAGTCTATTGGATTTTACTTTTCTTCTTGTGCATATTTGTATGCATCCTCTGACTTGTCTTCACTTCCCTTCCTATCCTCTTCTTCTTTCTCCTTATCATCTTCTCTTCATCTTTCTTTTTTCACTCTCTTTCTTCTACATCTGCATTATCATCCTTATTTTCATCCTCTATAGTATTTTCTGTGTTTATCGGAGGAGTTGCTTCTTCTTGTGTTGGAGGAGGGGTAAAGATGTTTTCCTTTGCAATGTCTTCTTCGATCATTTCCTTTTGTCATGTCCTCCACTTCTAGAGGAGTGTCGTCCAATATAACTTCTTCATTTACTACATGTTCATGTTGAGCATCATCTGTCTGCATATCTCCTTCTACATTTGGTTCTTGATTGTCTGTTTCTACACTCATTTATTCTTCATTTGTTGGAATCATTCCCAACTTTTATGCAATCTCCTAATCTTTTTCATTACTTTCCTTTTTGATTCTTTCTAGATCATCTTGATCCTTTCCCATAAGGGTAGTAACACTTTTCTTTATCCTCAACTCCTTACTAAATACAATGGCCAATGTAGCTCTGTCAAGCACCCACTCTCTCTAAAGCCTCTTATTTTAACATTTCATGCTCTTTTACAACTTCTTCTCTTCTCTTCAACAAAATTTTCCACAAATATTCAGGTACACACTTCTTTATGTTCTGCATGTCCACCTCAAGGACAACTATATATTTGAATATTACCTCAATTATGGTAGCCTTGTCTACCTCATTTGTATCCTTGTATAATGTTGGAGTCTCTCCCAACATATCATTTTGTAAAATACTATTAAATAATGCATCTAACTTCATGGGGGAATGATACCTTACTAGTTCCTTTTGTTTTGGTTATTTTCCTTTGTCTCCTACCAAAGTCTTCTTTGTTTCTATAGTCTTTTTCTTCTCTGGAGAAGCCTTCTTGGCTTCCTTCTTTTCTCTCATAAGGATCTTAAATTTTTATTTTTCTTTCTCTATCTCTTCTTCACTCTTGGTGTCTATGATGTCAACTCTTCTTCTGGTGCTTGTTAGCACAAATTAGAAACTTCATTTGGATAAATGCTATTTCCTATGGAAACTTAGCAATTTCCCATGGATTACTATTGTTGCTTTATTTGATTGTAAGCTAACTAAGGAATCTCTCTAATTTTTCCTTAAATGCCCCTTCTTTTCTTTTGAGATAATTTTCCTACTTTATTGGATAAGCTTTTATCCTTAAATAAACTTTTTGTTTTATTGCATAGGCTAACTCTAGCTGAACTCCATGCTTTATGTGAGAACTTCAGTTACCTCATGCTTTTCCTTGCTCTATATAAAGCAATGGGTCTTTGTTTATTTTATCAATGTGCCCTCTCATTTGATATATATAATACAATTTATTCTAGCATATTTTTCTATCATGCTTTCCTTATTTTTCATTATGCAATTTATGTAATTTTCAACTTAGCTAGAAGTTCTGAAAATTCTCACATGGTATCAAAGCATAGGCTAGTTTGAGTGAAAATTCATTTTATATTGCAGGCTGGAAATCGTGGAGGCAGATGTAAACATTCATCTGTGCATGCACTATTTCTTTTTTGCATGCATTAGGTTTGCATTTTTTTTTCGATCTCTGCACATCATTTCTATTACAAATCCTTCATCATTTCTATTACAAATCCTTTTTTTTCAATCAACTATTGTTTCATAGATTCTAGAGTTGTGCCAGTTTGCGAGTTTTCGAGTGTTCCTTGGAATTAGGTTTGTTGTTGCTTTATCATGATTCCAACTTGAGTCATTCAGTGGCTCTAATACAGTTTCTAGCAAACAGAGTATCTTTCCTTGCTTTTCAAATTAAGGATTCCAATGTTACTCCACAAGTGTACTTCTAGTGTTTCTTTGCAACAAATTATTTCATTATGCAGGGGGTTGTATGGTTTCATCTGTCATCCTTTGTGTGGATGAAGATTGATTGGATTTGTAATGGATATCGTTATCCTATCTTTTGGTTAGGGGTTTTTCCCATCAGGTTTCTCCTTTCCTCTTTGTAATTGGGTACCTAACATGGCCTTGTGGCTAGGACCCATTCATGTTTTCATGCATCCATACTTGGTTACTTTCTCCTTAGTTAGACTTAAGGGGGGTTGTTAGTGCAAATTAGCAACTTTATTTGGATAAATTCTATTTCCTATGGATACTTAGCAATTTCCCATGGATAAATATTGTTGCTTGATTTGATTGTAAGCTAACTAAGGAATCTCTCTGATTTTTCCTTAAATGCCCCTTCTTTTCTTTTGAGATAATTTTCCTACTTTATTGGATAAGATTTCTTAGATAAGCTTTTATCCTTAAATAAACTTTTTTTTTTATTGCACAGGCTAACTCCAATTGAACTCCATGCTTTATGTGAGAACTTCAATTACCTCATGCTTTGCCTTGCTCTATATAAAGCAATGGATCTTTGTATATTTTATCAATGTGCACTCTCATTTGATATATAAAATACAATTTATTCTAGCATATTTTTCTATCATGCATTCCTTATTTTTCATTGTGCAATTTATATAATTTGCAACTCAGCTAGAAGTGTTGAAAATTATCACAGTGGTTTCTTCACCTTGTGAAGCATCACTCCATCTCCAAACCAATGGTGGTATATCTTCTTCCAACTCTTCATCTTCTACAACATTTATGCCAAGAACCTTATCTCTCATTTCTTTTTACTTCATTCTTCTCTTGGCTGGGGTAGTAGGTGGTGCAACAGTGATAGTCTTCTTCTTCTTAGTCCTTGTGGAGTATACAACTAGAGGAGATTTCTCCTTTACTGAAAAGATGGTAGTTGTCTTTATTTTCTCTCTAGCAAGCTACCTTTTCCTAGAGGACTTCTCAATAGAAGGAGGATTGGTAGAAATCCTACCATATCTCCTTGAGCTTCCACATGCTTCTACAACACTTAAATATTCCTTAGCTTTATCTCTTTCCCATTGTACTCTTTCCTTTAAAAGAACCATTTATTTTATATATACATCCACCATCTTATCCATATTTTTCTTGATCTATGGTTTCCTTTGTTCTATGTGAACTTCCATAGATTTTTCTTCATATGTCCCATACCTTGCTTTGGTTTCATCCTTTGGGATCTTTAGTAAAATGTTAACATATCCAATTATTTCTTGTTCATTAATCTCATATCCCACTGTTGGGATCCATGCTATCCTTGGTTCTATTGCTTCCATCATACATTTATTAGTTGACACTAGAAAAGTGATGTCATTAAGCTATTTTCAACCATTTTCCTAGGGATCCTGTCCCTTTCATGCATTATCCTCTGAAATATTGTAAAGAAAGTAGCAAGAGCATCATCTTGTGCCTTCCCATCTCTAAGTCCAAACATATGTTCTTTGATCTGATGGGAAATAGGTCTGCATCTTATCCATGTCACATTTTGAGTTTCAAGTAGTTGATTTAGAAAGTAGAAGAGTAAACATATTGAAAAAGATAAAAATTTAGGAATAATGAAAAAAATAAGAGTGACAAGGGTATGTATAAAGGTAAATAAGATAAAGACGAGAAAATAGGTAGAGATAAAAATTTGGATGGGAAGAAAAAAGTAGTTAGACATAATGGGTAAAGGTGAGTACAATAGGATTTATAAAGAAGAAAAATTAGATAAGAATGGAATGGCCATAGGAGAATAAGTTGGATGATGATTATATGATGAAGGTGAATTAGGGTGAAGGAGTGGGGAATAAAAATATGAATCTCTATAGAAAAGTAAGGGATGGATTACTTGAATAAGTGTGTAGAGAAGAGATGAAGATTATAATTATTAAAATTAGGGGCATTAGGAATATAAAGAATGGGAGAGATAACTAAGGCTAGATGTTCAAGATCAAATCTTAATGTGAGGAAAACAAAGCTGTGAATGTTAGGAATTGGTGAAATGATCAATAATGGTACAAGAAGGAGGAGAGGAAGAGGGGATATTTAAGAAATATGGGATATGGTTAAGGATAGATGGATAGTGTTATACCCTGCATAACCACCCAATTTCCTTTGGTGTTTTTTTTTTGGCTTTGGAAGTTGTCTTTTTATTCCAAGTCTTTTTTTGCCTTGTTTTTTTGTTTTCTCGGGTTTGGGTTTCAGATTGGCACTAACACTGGCACTTGACACCTTTCAAAGGTTGTAGTCCTAGTTTCAACTTGATCCCACTCCCCATGCTTTTCCTTGTGTTCTTTTGTTTGTTTGGTTCGTATTTCAGATTGGAAATGCCATCTCACACCCTTTAAAGTGTGGGTTTTAGTTTCCATCCCAATTTTGATCTCCGCTTTTCTTCCTTGTGTGCTTTTTTCTTGTTAGAATCATATATTGGAATGAAACCAAAACCAAGAACCTTTCCAAGGTTCTAGTTTTAGTTTTAATCCTGACTCTGATTTTTGACCCCCTTTTGTTTTTCCTTGTGTGTTTCAGAATCAAATTTTGGGTAGGAATCAGAACCAAGAACCTTTCCAAAGTTCTTGTTCTTGGTTCCATCCTGATCCCAATTCTCATGTCCCTCTTGCTTTTTGCTTGTCGGGTTTAGGGTTCAAAGTTTTCTCAGATCTTTGCACTCACTGAAAGTTTCAGTGCCAAGATTTTCTGTGATATCGACTTTCGACCTGCCTTTGTGTTTTGCATTGGTTTTTTCCAAGTAACTTTTCGGTTGCGATTCCCAAACCACCCCACATTAATGGCCACCTATTCGGACATGTGAACTAGTTTAAATTCCCACCACTCTTCGATTTTTTCTCATTGTTGCTTGTGTATTTCGACAAAGTGAACTAGAGTAGAGTGAAGGGTTTGAGATTGAGGTCGAGCTTGAAGATTTTGTGCCGTATTATCGGATTTTCCATCGTATTTCTTGAGGTAGGTGTTCTTGTGTTCAAATTCTTCTCTTTTCACTTTCTTGTGTGTCACTTGTTCATTTTTTTCTTTGGATTTGTGCTTTTATTTTGTTTCTTGTTCTTGATGGATTTTCTATTGCTATTTTCTTGTTTTCATCAAACCCTCAGGTTCATTGGCGTTTGTTTCATTTTGTGTTTTCTTGGATTTCATTTTTCTCATTTTTTTGCTTTGTGTTTTTGGCATCGGTTTCTTGTTCCTGATGTGCCCTAGTTTCACTAGGGTTTCAATATCATTTGTTTCTCTATGTTCAAATTTTAGAATTTTAAAATTTGTTGACTATTGGGAGTGTGATTCAAAACCCTATGTTTTCTCGTGTCTAATTCCCACAAGAAATGGAAATATGGTTAAGTGTTTGAATTGATCTTTCTGAGGGTTTCAAAACTATCCCAATCCAAATCCTGAAGGTATGTTTGAAAATATTTTTAAATTCATTTAATTTCCTTCATGTTTGGTTTTATCTTGATCCTGATTCCTACATTCCTATCATAATAATTTGAAACTAAACCTCGGCCTGTTACCACCACCTAGGTACAAGTCCTATCAATGTCCTGATTTTGATTTTTGATCTTTGATTAGAATCAAATTTTGGTTCGTGACCTTACTATGTTTAGAGTTTTTTGTCAAAGTACCAACTCATTTCCCAATTCTGATCCCCACATTATTTTTGAGATGAGAGTTTGGAAGGGAACCAAACCCTTGACATAGTATTAAGTTCTGGTGCTAGGTGCCATCCTGATTTTTAATTCTGATACAATGTTAGGATTGGAACTCAGAACTGAATTATATCCACTCATGTTTCAAGAGGGTCCCATTTTAAATTGCATCCTGATTCTGAATTCTGATATCTCATCAATATCAAAACTTAGAGCGATACTCAAACTTGTTCACTTCTTAAGAGTCCAATCTCGAATGACACCCTAATTCCAACTTCTGACTTTGCATCAAGATTAGAATTTGGAGTGAATCCTGAACTAGTTCTATTTTATAGAGCACGAATGCTAAGTGTCAACCCGATCCCAATTTCTAGCTGTACTGTGGAATCGGATCTCCAGACATACCTAAAACATCTTTACCATTACAAGTTTTTGAGCTTGATGTTAACCTGATCCTGACTTCTGACATACCTTTTTACAAAGTATGAGTGCTGATTTGAAGCTCTATTTTGATGTCCGATAAGGTGGTAAGAATGGTATCTTAAGGTCATGATTCAAAGTATTCCCCAATGTTGACTTCTAACATGGTTCAATGTTAAGTGTAAAATGATCAAGTTCCTGGTTCTATCTCGAACCTGAGGTATGAAAACCATAGAGCTAACTTATAAATGGGAATTTTCTTGATTGAATGAGGAATTAATATGGATGTTTATGATAATTTTACCCCTCACACTTCTTCTCTTTGTTTGATGAATTTATGTATTGCAAGTATTGAAAAATGTCTTATTCAGAGGAAGAGGTTGCTGCTAAAGAGGTACTTAAGGGAATAAAGACCAATAAACTAAAACAAAAACAAATTCCCATCACTATGAAGTACAAATTTCAAGGGAATCCAATACCATCTAAGTTTAGGTTTGAGGTCATGAAAATCACTGACACCTTAGTTGGTCACATTGACTTAAAACAATTCCATGATGATACCTTTTCTGAGGATGCTTCCCCAAGGGCTAAAAAGATTGCTGATTCTAGGTTGGCACATGTGGCCACATTGCCTATTGCTATACAATGTTCATAATTCATACTGGCTGCTACACAAGCCTATAATCCAACTTAGGGAAAGTGCATTGATTCATGGGGAAATGAGATAATAGACTTTAGCCCAGGGATGCTAAGATTGGTGCTTGATCCTCCTCCTCACTATAATCTCAAAATCATGTTTGAAGTTGATGGATTGAAATGATGGGAAACAAATATAGAAGGAAATAAGAAGATTATCAACAAGAGATGACTTAAAATAGAGAAGAAATTAGTGAAGAAAATACCACCCAATCCCAAAAGATTTGATTTATCAGAGATATAGGGGACATCATCACATTGCTGGCTAGGGAATTTGGGAAGGAGGATTCTCTTGCATTTGAGGAATGGATGTTCTTGTTTATCCAAATATTTCTAGATGAGCAACAACATTTGGACTATGGACAATTGATCTATGAAAATATCCATAATTAGATGATTAAGGTAAGAGAAACTAAGACATTTTATATGTCTTCTTATATAATCTACTGTGCTACTTGAGTGGGAAGGTTTCCAGGATTTACTATTGTGGGGACACTTGAAGATGGTCTGGAGTAGAAAAAGGTGTGGGAATATTATGATCAACTGGAGCTTAAGGCAGTGGAAAGGAATTTCAAAAGAGTAAATGTTGCATTTTTATATGTAGTCATTAACTAGCTTATGGGAGACTTTGGCTTTAGACTGTCAAGAAAAGCCATGAAGTTCATCAAAGAGTGGAGAAGTTGGTTTATCCAATACCACAAATCTAATTATATCAAACTATTTGGATTTGATAAGCATCCCTTGAAACTAACAAGGTGTTCCAGTGATAGATGGATCCTAATGGAGTTTTCTCATCAAGTAGTTGAGGTAAATGCAATTTTTTTCGATGAACACAAAACTAGCTGCCACTCATTCCCAATCCATTTAGGATATTATTATTGTTCTTATACTATAGCAGCTAAGTCAGCTATGGAAGAGTTTTAGTCTTTGAATTTGAAGTTTCATACATCGAGAAAGAAATTTGATATGAAGGGAAAAATGAATGGGCTATATGCTTCATTATTTCCCTATCATTAGCCACTTCTTGAGGAATTCTGGACTAACTTGCAGGAGGAATTCAAAGTTATAAATAAGGGATATGAAATATTAACTATCCCACAGATGAAGGAATTTGACATCAAGTAAGATATACCAGAAGGGGTTTCAGATGATGGGATTGTTCTTGATCCTCTGTATGAAATGGATCGAGTAGCTACTAAAGATTTGTATCCAATTAATTAGATGGAGAAAGAGGAAATAAACATTAATAAAATTTCATAGGTAGTTGTTGTTCAATAAGTTTGAAATGGATTAATCTTCATCTCAAATAGCCAAGGGTTAAGGTCTCGAGGAAGAAAGATTCTAGCAATGAGCCCACTTCTTCAATCAAAACAAGGCAATATAAGAGGTTGAAGAAAGGTGCTACATAGATAAAAGAACCTACCCAAACAATAGAATAAATCACAATGAAGGAGGTTATAGAAGCCTTGGAATAGGCTAAAGTCACTTATGAAGCTGCTTCTGTGAGAGTGATTTTACATTTGGGTGTTAAACCCCTAGCTACTGTGTACCCTAGAGAGGAAAATTCCCATGAGGGTCCTCCTACTATTCCTCTACAAACTAAGGATACCCCTCCCATTGTACCTTCAACTATAGAAGTTGCTTCAATTATTGATGTAACAAAATCACCTATCCCCTCAGATTCATAGGAAACTACTTTACGTTAGGAAGGAAAACAGGAAGGTCAAGAATATTTTAAGGAAGAACTTGAGGTAGGAGATGTTGAGTTCGAGGAGGGGAACCTTTGGAATGAGTAAAAAATGAATGATGTGTTAACAAAGGAAGATAAAAAATAAATACTAGAAAGTTCTCAAAAGCAACCTGCTAAGGAGCGAGCTCATGAAGAAGAGGAAGCTTCAAAAGCACAAAGGAAAGATGAGTAGGATAAAGAAATAGAGGAGTTAGCTCATGAAAAAGGAAGAACAATGAAAGAAAAATGAGGGAGAGGCTCTCCAAAAGGAATTAGAGATGAAGATAGAAGAAATAAAAGCTCAGAATGAAAAAATAGAGTGAGACTACTAAAAGATAAAGATGACCAAAAAAAGACTTCTTCAGAGAAAAGGGTAGAAATAGTTTTTCCTACATCTCCTTCATCAACACCTCTAAAAACCCAGTAGGTAACAACTCAACCTACTACTCCTACATGGTCGAAATTAAATCTAGAGAAAAGTTAGAAAATTCAAGCTCAATTAGTGAGTTGGGATGATATGGTAAAGGAGGTAGATAACGTAAAACCCAAGACGAAGCCCTGTTCCATTCATTCCACCAAGCTCACTAATGATGGGGGTTTGGTGGCAGATAAAGTAGGTAGATAAAGTAAAACCCAAGATGAAGCCCTGTTCCATTCATTCCACCAAGCTCACTAATGATGGGGGTTTGGTGGCAGATATTGTAACTCCCATAGTTGATAAAGATGATAGGGAATGCAAGCTTCAAGTTACCAAATTAGGACTATCAAGCTGGGTAAGCAAATAAGGAATCAACAAATGAACCTCATTAACATTGTGGCCACTCCTACCAAATCAAGAATGATCAAAGATAAGCAAACCAAGGATGAGCTAAAGGCTTAGGATGGGCATATGAAAAGGTTTCTAAAAGAGCTTATTGACTCTACTCTAGAACAATCAGCCTCATTAGAAGTTCTTGTACTGATGAGTCATAAGGAAGTAGATGAGTTGAGAACCATGAAAAAGAAGGCTACTTGGTTTGACAACTAGTTTGGATATTTCTAGAAGGAAATAGAGAAGGTTCTAGAGGAAGGGTATAAAAAATATGAAGAATCCCTTACTGTTCTCAAGGAGGTAGAAGAGAAGACAAAAGAATGGTGGGAAGAGGAGGAAAAGTATAGGAAGTTTTTGAAAGGGTTGAAAACTATTGATAGAAAACCTAGGGAAATACTGATCAAGTTAGGGATCTTAGGTGACAAGGATCTTGAATAGCTCAAGAAGGATATTAGAATCACTACCTTTAGGTCTAAAATAATTATTGAACGTAGGAAAATTGTCCTCAAGGTTCAATATGACATAAGGCATCATACAGGTATATTTGATGAAATTGTTAAACAAGTCCCTACTAAAGATTTACCCCAAAATGGATAGTTAAATTCATTGCAAGAAATAAAGGATAATTGGGGTAAATAGTTAGAACAACTGATTGAAGAAGGTGATGGACTTGAAGGGACTCTTTTGGAAAAACTAATGAATATTAAGTTTGAAAATCAATGGGCTACAAAAGAAATCAATGGGCTACAAAAGTTATCAGTCAACTGGAAGAAATAGTTGTTGTGGCTGCAGGGGAGTTCAAGGAAGCTAAATTCAAGGTGGAATTGATTGATGGGCCTGATGAAGAGGTTCTGAAGGTTTTTTTTGATAATTATGATGAATTCCATGAGTTTCCAAAAGAGATTGGAAAATGAAAGGAAGAATATTCTATCTTTTTGAAAGGGATAAAGTCAAATGATGTCAACCATTTCCAGGCAACATGTGAACAACTATTAACTCCAGATTAGTTTTTGGTAACAACTCTAGATCAATTTTGACTAAGCAGAAATGAGGCGTACTTGTCTAGTTTCAATAATTTTAGCAAGTGAAGACTCCTGTTCAACTGAAGGCACCCCCTATAATTGTGGATCTAGGCCTTGATTGATGAATCCTTATTTTTGAAAGGAGAAATTAGTGTTTAATTCTTTCTAAATGTTTAGAATTTCTCCTCATTGTAAAGGTCAAAAAATTGAAGTCAGATTTGCTGCCTAAAACTAGATATTTTTTTTATAGCTTTATCAAAATAGTAAAACATTTTATATAGTTTTAATGCAAATGGTTAAATTTTAGAAGTTTATTAGTTTAGTGATAATAATAATAGATAATTTTTTTCCATATTCTAGTGGATCTTGATGTGTGTAAATGTTTCTTAAATTGGTGAAAATCAATAAGAAGAGTTTGAATTTAAAAATATCTATTGTATTATCTGTAGATGATATTTTCTTATTGTTTATTGACATGTGAATTCTGTGATGAACTTGTGATGTGTATTGTTGAAAAAATTAATTAAAAAAAAAAACAAATGATGATGAAAGGTGTTACATATATTAAATTTGCATTGTGAATGAATATAATTACATGAGCATTTTATGAATTATTTCATTCTATAGTTTTGGCTAATTAGGAAATTCTCGTTACATAAGTTACATGTCTAGATTTAGGGAAATGTTTATTCATATATTTATGTTGTAAATCCTTGATCTATCTTTTTTTTTTGTTTATTGAAAAATACCCTGTTAGATTACTTCATAATATCCATTTTGTGCCATTTTTCCAACAAAGGCCCCTTGAATATTATAGTTGCATGAATCACTGAATGATGAAAACACAATTGAGAACCAACTATTGAAACCTTGGAAGATAGGTGATTTGAGATTAGTTATCTTTTTGAGTAGAAATAGAATAGATATATTCTATTTAACGTTGTTGTGTTAATTTGACCATGAATAGAACTGGTGCTAGAAGGAGGGCCTAGAGGAACAAACTAGAGTGAATTGGGTCATCTTGGCCTGATAGGTTTGAATGAGTTTTGAGATTTACTTCCAATCCAAAGCCATTAGTTGAACTCCAATCTCCTACTAGACAAAAAACACATAGGACTTCAATCTCGCCACCATTAACACCACCACTCACTCCACTCTTGGATTTCCATTCATACCAAAACCAATACTACCTAACCCACCACCACCAATGGAATTCTTCACAAATAATCCCTCACCACTAGGAACCATTCCTGGTGGTATACATGAGATGCCCAAAAATCCAAAGAATCTTTGTCCTTGGTATGCCTATGGGGAATCCCAAAGTGCACAAGAGCACATTCAAGCATTTAAAGATGTATGCACTCAGGCTCAGATAACACATCATGATGTGGCTTGTAGACTGTTTCCTTACTCATTGGGAGATATGGCTTACAACTAGTACCTTAACCTTCCTATCAGATCCATTCTTAGTTGGACCAGGAGGATACCTTCATCAATAAATTCTAGGTCTACATAGATCCAACCATCCTATATCACTAGTTTTCCATGATTAGGAAAGAACCACATGAACCTTTTCCTTTATCCAACACATGGTTCTAAAGAATGTATAGGTGACTATAGGAACCATACATAGTAGCTGAGAATATCGCCATTCAAGCATACCTTAAGGCCTTAGATCTATTAATAGGTTTATTCCTACAGAGAACTTACACTCTTGTAGAAATAGATTCATTGTCCAAAGTATACCACCTAGCCATTAAACTACAATAGTAGATAAGTTCCCAGTCGGGTGGTATGGGATGAACACTACCTACCTTGGGGTATCCTAGAATTCCCAATCAGATGAATGCAATTAACAATGCTCTGACCAATGAAACCCCACTATTCAACATAGTTCCAAGGATGTCTAATTTGGCCTATGAACCCTTGGATGAAATACATCCTCCACCTATGTTACCATGGGTCAATGGTGGAACTTTAGATTCCTACAAAAAACTACAAAATTATTAAAATCATTCTAGAGGATCGAATACAAAAATGAACTCGCCAGCTACAACAACTACAAAAAATGAATAGATTGCTTGTTTGTCAACAGAGTTGGAAAATATGAAGAAAACCTTGTATCAAGCGAATAATGAGATGGACCAGTTCAAATTCAACCCCCCTCAAAACCAAAACCAAAAATAGTACCAAAATCAGGGAGGGTATTCCAATCAAAACAATTAATCCAACCAAAACACTAACCAGAATCTGAGAAACTTCCAAAACTAGAACTATCAAAATTAAAATATAGGATACAAACAGAGACCCAAAAATAAACAATGGGACACTAGACCAAACAATGGAGGAGTTCCACATAATTATTAGGCTAATGAAGAAAAAAAACATACTACAAATGTTATAGATTTAAACTTCATGACTAACTGGTGCAAATTGTATGATACTGCCACACATTTTGAGGTTAACTTCCCAAAGGTGGAAAAAATGGTTAAGATGACCCAGGCTGATTCTCAATCACCACAAGGAAAATTTAACAAAAATAGTGGATATATAAATACTTCCATGGCCTTTGAGACCTATGACGAGTTTTAGTTCTTGTTCTAGGATGAAAATGAGCCCGAAATTGATACATACAATGCCCAAGCTTTTCAGGAAAAATGCGGTCAATTTCTAAGGAATTAGAACAAAGGACCCTTTACCACATCTACTCCTCCACCCAACAACATGGTACCCCCAAACCTAAGGGTAGATAACAATCCACCTCCACGTAAAGGGCTACCTGAGATTTCAAAGAAAGGTAATTATACTTTCTTTCCTAAATCACAATATAATAATAACATGAAATATGATTTGATTTTAGAAATGTAGAAGTAAAGGACCTCTCTATCATTCTCTTATGTTTTGAAGTGGTGTTCTTATCAATGTGACCTCATGTTGAAGGCTTTGTATGAGGAAGATTAGTTGAAGGGAAAAGCGAAAATGAATCCAACTACTGAGGCAAATGCAACCTTATATAGGGGGAAGGTAGGAACACCACCAATCTTGTTAAGTTTGAGGATCTTTCTGAAGAACCTACATAACTTCCTATTAGATTTTGGGGCCTCAGGTAATGTTATTCCATTTTCCATTTGTAAGAAATTAAGCTTGACCCTAGTTCAAACTCATAAAAAGGCTATACAGTTGGACAAAATTGAAGTGAACATTGTAGGGGAATTGAAAAATGTGCACATACAGATTGGATCAGATCCAAGGATTCAAAGTTACATGGATATTCAAATCATTGACATTCTTGAAGTGTATGGCATGTTGTTAAGCATGGGTTTTATGAAGACCATTGGGGGTATCTTTCATTGGACTTCTCGCACATGTGGATGCCATGGAAAGGAATGGCAAGCCAAATTAGGATAGAAAGTGAACCTTGTATAGGTATTTATAGGAGAGACAAGGTCATTTCCATTTCAATGCTTGATCCTAATCAAGCCTAGATTCCCTTAGAAACCATTGTCCCAATGACTATCATTAACCAAGGGGTGTTAATTCAGAAACTACACCAAGACAAATTGGTATTGAGAGAGGAGGAAGACTTGTGGATTTTGTTGCTCCCAAACTAGTGTAGGGTCCACTATCAGAGTCATTATGAGTTAATGTGCCAATCTTGTATATAAATCTTAAATCACATTTTTTAGTTAGGAGATTCTAGCAATAGAAATCTTACAACATCCCCGAGTCAGTTTCCATATGAAACTAATGCTATGACTATTTTGAAAAAAAAAAATAACACATAAGGAGTCTCATTACTTGCTAATCAAACTCAGGCTCTATCTTTTGATTTACAAACTATGATTAGAAATCCCCAAAAATTAATAGATACCTCTACCCCTACTAATCTTCCAATTCCAAAGGAATTACTCAAAGGAAGGGGGAGTTAAAAAACTAGTGAACATGTACATTTGATAGAAATAATTTCTATAAATGTGCTTAATCTGAATAAAGTACCTAATAGTCCTCCGGTACAACAATCCCTTAACCTCAGCATCCCAAATCAGTTAGATTTTCCACTTACTTCCCTTAAGCAACCACCTAGGGATGACTTGAATAAGGAAGCTCCAACCCAAGATCAACTATGGACCCTCAAATTCAATCGTTCTAAATCAAAAACAGGGAGTGGAGCTAGAGTAGAACAACCAACCTGAGAGGGAAAACATATTTTGCTTCCTATAGGTTATAGTTTGGGTGTACTAACAATGTTGGAAAGTACAAGGCACTAACTAAGGCACTATTTTTTTCACATCAAAAGAAAGTAAAGACCCTCAGAGTGATAGGAGATTCCGAAGTGATCATCAAGTAGGTTCATAGCTAGTACACATTCCATAACAATAGGTTGACTGCATACATAAATAGGGTATGGAATTTGATCAAAGATTTTAATGCTTAACATTAGGCTGATTTCGAGAGAAGACAATTAGATTGCAAGTGCACTTGTTGTAGTAGCTAGTACCCTAGAACCTATGCAAGTTCCAAGCTAAAGAGGTTTTCTATGGAGTTAGTGTCAATTCCAGCCATTCCTGATAATGTCTTAAACTTCCAAGTTTTTGATGATGATCAACACATCCTTAACTTTTTGACAAGTTCAAATGTCTTCAAAGGAAAAATAATTGATGAGTCTGATAGAAATCAAGGAGATTGGGAGCTAGAATATTTTGATATAGAAGACAATCAATTTAAAGACTAACAACATCCCCAAGGGAATAGTAGCACTTGAGAGGATCTTTGATTTTGATCCTTGGGCCTACACGAGAAACTGCCTACGGATGTTGATGGGGGGAAGTATGAAGCATACAACTTGGTAGATTTAGGATAAAAAATAAATATATTCATTGGGAAGACTTGTTCGAGGGACATCCAAGAAAAAATATTGAAGGTGCTAAAGGAAGACATTGTAATAATTGCTTGGAAATATGAGGAATTAAAAACATTTGACACTTTTATGATAACTCATACTATCCCTCTAAAGCCTCAAGCAAATCTATTTCATTAGAAGAAATGCCCAGTTAATGCCTTGATTGAATCACTAATCATTAAAGATGTGCAAAAATTACTATCAACCAAAATCATTTTTTCCGTAAGGCATTCAACTTGGGTTACAAATCTGGTGCCTGAATGCAAAAAGAACAGAGAAATTAGACTGTGTCAATTTTAGAAACTTGAAAAAAGATTCAGAGAAGGATAATTAACCTCTTCCTCTTCTTGATGAAGTGCTCCAAATAGTCAATGGCTCATAGATGATGTCATTCTGAGATGGTTATTCTAGATATAACCAAGTGCTAGTCAACTATGAGGATAGAATGAGGACCACTTTCACAACCAAGTGGGCAACATTTTCCTGCCCAAGGATTCCATTTAGTCTCATCAACACTAAAACCACCTTTTAGCACATGATGGATGTGGCTTTTAAGAATCTAGTAGGTAAATGTATCATTATTTACATGGATAATATGATTATCTTTTCCAAGAACAAGGAGGACCACACTGCTGATTTGTCGAAAGTTCTAGAAAAATGTATAAAGTATGGTGTCTTCCTGAACCCAAAGAAATGCTCCATGAAAACATCCTTAAGTTCATTCCAACAATGTATACAAGACATTGGAAAGAAAGAGAACCAGTCTCTTGCATCTATTTTTAGGGATTGAAGAAATAGTTTCATAACCACATCTTCAAAATCTATTTCGTAATCACCTATCACATCAACAAATTCTTACACATGCTTTCTTACTGATTATAAATTGTCACCACTGAACTTTGGTATTTTTTCCTTAATCTTGGGTGGTACAATATTTGGATATACACAAATATTGTCAAAGTTGAGGGCCCTATACCTGTCAGTACTGAGACTTCCTTGGTAGGAGAATGACTGTTCACTTTGTATTCTTTTGTCCATATTTACACAAGATGGTATAAATTGACAACTCACATTTATTCTTTAAAAGGATTCTAGAATATACTATGCAATTATATAATATTACATCAATTCCTTTTACAAATATGACCCTATGGCTCTTAGCATGTATATTCTTACAAAATTTTCCTAAGATCTAACAATTTAACATGCTTCTTTTATCATAATGCATAAATTTCAACTTATACACAATAGCATGCTAAATTATTACACATATTCCCTCATCTAGTGCTAATTCACTTATTAGGGAATCATTTACATCTCAAACATGGGAAATTTATCTTGGTTTATCCATAATATGCTCTGATTTCTCAAATTCTATGAAAGTACCTAGTAATTTGTAGCAGTTGACTATCGTTTGTCTCTAAGACTATAGATCCAACTAATTGATGTATGCTTTGTCAGGTTCTTTGAGTCAGAGTTTCAACCTTTGTTTCAGAGGACTGAACTTCAAATGAGATGAAGTTTTTTTACAAATAATACATGTTCTGTGCTATCTTCCAAAAAAAATTCATGTTCGGATCCTTCAATCTTTGCTACACTTCAAATTGTCTACCAGATTCAAGAATTTTCCAACATCTGAACAAGAAATTCAAATTTTACTTCATCACTTGGCTTTGCATTTTATCTGCACTTGGAGAATGATAATTTCCCTAGTAGAGTCGCCATTATGTTGGTCATTTTTCTAGTACACCTAATGAATCTCTAAAGAGTAGCCAACTCCTATACTCAAGACCCTTAAAATGAATGGCCAACTAACAAGATTCAGTCAAAGACTCAAATATTCTACACTTTAGGCTCTATGGGACCTAGGAGGGTGTTCCTTTTAACAATTCATTTGACTATGTCAATGAATGACAACAAATCATAGATCAATTCCTATCAAGGGTACATAATGTAATTCAGTCAAAGGTTGGCTAATCTTTAAGAAAATAACTATCAATTTACCTGGAATAGGAAAATATCTCACATACATGACTCATAGTAAATGAATTTTAAGAAATTTTTATTCTAACCCTGAGTCCATGACCTGATATACTATCGTTATCATTCAAATGAAAAATACCATAACAAATAGACTAGTGTCTTCATCAATTGGGTGATGGAGTCATGCATCCTACAATCAGTCATATAGAAATTCTTTAAATTTGATAATTCTAGACTATTTTCATAAAGCCAAGTTGCGTAATGAACAATCATTGTATATATAACACATCACTTCTTACCAAATCCTCTATAAAATATCACAAATCCATGACCTCATTTAAGCATTTAATTGATTCTTTGAACCAAAGTAGAAATAAAGGCATGCATTCAAAAGAATCATTTGAAGATGAATAAAATATACTTGATATTGTATTCAAAATTTGCAAGAGATGTACAGAGAAGAGTATATGGATTATGCATGAAATTTGTTTCGATATTAGTAAATTCTACAAAACTATTTAAGATTTTCATATGCATAGTTCAAAGACCAAGACAATTCAACTATTCCATTTACCGGTACTCTTATAATTTCTACCCTTTTTGTATATTAGACCTAAAAATTCAAAAAATTAAAACCCCTTGCAAATGAGCCATGAATTCCCTTTTATAGTGTAAGAGAGCAGACAAGCTTTTGGGTCAAAATGCATATCACATTACAAAATTTCATTTCATTTCAAATTTCAACTGCATTTAAAAATTCCCCACATGTTATTTCTAGAGTAGCACATTGAAACGGGGAAACCACAATTGCAACAACCACCAAAGAAGGAAAAGTAAAGTGACGCTAAAATGTCCCTCAGTTGCCAGGTACATGATAAATCCAACATTCATATTGCTGTGAGGTCACACAATCAACATCTAGCACCTCAAAAATTACCAGTGACACACAGAGAAAAAACAACCACCATAAAAATTATCAAACAACACAAAATTTTCATTCCACACACCACCTTTTTAACAACCAAAAGACTTATTACTACCAACACACAATCCACGATACACATACCCACTTCACATTGTCGCAAGAGGTGGAGAAGATACTTCAACCCTCTCTTCATCCTTGTCTTGTTTCAGCACAACACCATCTCACCCACTAGGAGTCTTGAAAAAAAAATGTAGGATGAACAATACCTCTTCTCTAGGGGATGGAATTTGGCCCAGAGTCATGAGATACAAGTGGTAGCCAAAGTCTGTCTCCATTTCAGTTTCAGACGAGCTTTCCGTGATGTCAATGGGTGAGTTTTTCCATCTAAAAGAACCATGACCATATCGAATTTTCCTCTAAATTCTACTGGAGGGCCCAACAGATTCTTCTCCTTTTGCTCGCATTGCCTCCGAGCTCACAACTTGACCCTTCAGTTGGTGGCTACATCTAGTAATGACAAGTGCAAATCCCTTGCCATGGATGTCCTTATGAGTGCTTTGTCCTTGCTCCATGTCTTCACCATGGAACCTCTGTAAATTGAGTCAAGAAGACCTCTACACTAGAACAAATGAAGCACCAATCTTGTTCATCCTGCCATTAAAAATATCTACACTTGTAACCTTTTCTCTCTACATGAACTCAAAAGACTTGACAACTAATTGCGATAGGAAAAATAACAACTCTCAATGTGTATTTATTGAACAATGTGATGATAGCAATCATCAATGCTCAATGAAAACACATGCGCAAATTGGTAAATTCATTGGCATGCTTATTGTCACTATTTATTTCCCAAGTGCATGGAAATATGCATATCATACTTCATGATTATCTGAAATTAAGTCTCCACACACACAAAGATCAATTTTATCATGCTTGCAGAGATTAGATCATTAATATCCACCGGTTGCAAAATGAAATGACTATCACGTGCTTGTTTATCAATTTTGAGTGTCAACCATTGATCTCTTGATGAGGTGATAAATCAAACAACTCACTTTGGGTTGACTAGATTTGAATTTGAACAATACTTCATCCATTTGTCTCTAGCCAATAACATTGATCCAAATCAGATGGTAACTCCTCTATTGGTAGGTTTTTCCCATCTCATGACTTGGTGGATTAATCCACATGTCAGGATCTCATTGATCTCCCAGCCTTTAACAAGCATTCACTTTTTCCCTACAAGCTAGTGGGGAACAATGGAGATTGTTCCCAATGTTTAATCTTTTTCATTAGTTTAGAACCACGGATGTTAAGCCTGATAATGGAGAATGGGCCCCACGTCCATATAAGGACACTTGTCTTCATATCATTGTCCTCACACTGCATAACTGGCTGGAATTTTACATCTGTGAACTTGTGGGTTACATCCAGGATCCTTTCCTATGGTCTCGAGTATCAAAACCTATGCACATGATAAGGTTAACATTAAATAAGGGGCCATTGTTAGGATGATGGTGA